>OZ023217.1:40492739-40521801 GCA_963995525.1 Escarpia spicata
GAGAGGAGAGGGGGCATGTAGAGGGTGGATTTTAGACGCAGTAAAGCGATGGTGATAATAATTACAATATTAATAGCATACTAAACTTATTTATGCTGAACTCTCTCATGAACACCCCATGGTAATAATGTTGAGCCGTCTTTCACCGAGTTCTAGCGACGACGCCTCCAGCGGAAGACGGAGGAGTGAGAACGCAGATGACGACAATCTGACAACAGGAAACCCACAGAGTTATGGTCCGAGGACAGTACCCTCTCCTCTGTGATATGCCCAACATCGGAACTGTCGAAGCCACCCGTGACACCAGCTCGGTAAATCCAGCCAGACCAGAGCTTGATTTATTACGCTATTACATCATGAAACAGTATGTTACGGTTTGACGTTCTGCCCACGTACAAGACTTGCGGAAGAAATATTGGTCAGACATTTAATATGGGGTATCATCCCCCGCCCCACCCCCGAAATTCCAGAAATCTAACCATGGAGGAGAACCACACCATTACAACTATCTTTCCTTCTACGGTTACCCACATGGCAATTAAGACAATATCAAAAAAAAAATGTATTCTTCGGGTGAAGTTTACCTGAACCGTCGGCCATCAGAACACAACAAAGTCCTGTTCAGTTGTATGTGAAGAACGGTTTCGTTTACATTTTTGAAAATAAAAAATGTTTTAGTGTACGTTGTAAATGTCGTAATAACTCTGTGTCATGCTATTGGTATCCTCGATATAAAGTAACGTTTATATAATTGTGAAGCTTGTGTAACTGGAAAAGCAATTACAACGTTGATGTTAATTAACACGAACACAACAGCTGATCTCGTGAGGTCAAACGAACTGAGACACCGAAATCCATGCCAGACCGACGTTTGAGTGTTCCCCACATAGCATAAAGCCAGGGCTATAAATGTTAGATTAAGATAATTGAAAGATAAATCAGCATATCGTTAGTCCTGTACAATTATGGTTATTTCACAAGCGGATGTATATAATGTGTTACTATATATTGTCGTCTGTAATCAATTTGTAAACTCTACTGAATAGAGGGGAAATTTAAATAGCGTACGCGTTGCATTAAGCAATCGTTGATAAAATACTTAGGTGCACCTTAAGACGTTTAATCTCCACACTACAAAGAATGTCATCAGTTGATCGGACCAGCAGATAACTCGGATGTCTTCAAAGGTAACTTCCGTTCTTAAACGTTTAAGACGCTCAGTGTGGTAATTGGAACGATGGTTCTATGGCACGCGTGGTGTACTTTTCATGACCAGACGACGCTGTACTTCTAGCGGTTTACCCTTCTAGCCCACGCGTTTGCTCTTAACCAAGTCGGTTCTTTAAAGACAGGTACACTGTGCCGTTGCGCCTAACAACTGGGAGTGTCAAGGAATTTGAAAGTGTATATCTTTCGGATGAGACGCCAAACAATCTTCTACCTGATATAACTGCAACGGGAAGCAAAATATCATTATGGACTCAAGTAGTGTATTTCTAGATTTCATTTGCACGACAGAAGTCTGCAAAACATGACACTTCTGTTTAATAACGCACGAGGATATGATTGAGTGAAAACAATGTCAAATAATAGTTAAATGTAATCCATGTGAACACAGCATTTTTTAAAACCTTGAATTTAAGATTAAAACATATGTTTGTTCACAATTCTATTAATTATTACCACTTTCTCTTGTTATGTTCTTACACCGATAATATGTCACGTGACTTGTACAACATCGAATGATACTTCCGGTGATCAAAATAGGCGATGGTTTAACAATGTTCATAAAAAAATATTCAGGCATCTGTTTCAGGCTGGTCTTCGGGGTAGAAGACCGGATCGACCGTGCATAGCGGACCTGGCACTGCGCCGCTTCCGTCGTCAGTGACGTCACAGAAGGCGAGGGCGTGTTTCCGTGAGTCGTTGTCACCACACTCTAGCGGGTGCGGCTTGCTAAGTGGCACCGGAACCACGCCCAGTACCACCTCTTCGTGGAAGGTCTTTCATGCAACTAAGGATAATTGGAGGCGAAATAAGCTAGGAATCTGTTTTCTTTAATTCATGGTTAAACATGTCTTATTTGTAAGTGTTGCCAAATAGGAATGTCGCTATTGATCTTGCAGTCGTCACCAACGTAATTGGCTCTGAGAAGTCAATGTAATATCGACGAGTGGCGTGATTGTGTATACAATATCAACTAGAAAAGAATGTTATGATTTCAGGATATGTGGTTGTTGAGGATAAACGTATCGATGACGTTCTAAGAAATATCGTGGGTGTGCTTGTGAAAGTAAACATATCATATTCCCATGCACTTTTATACGTATAAGTATGAATGTAAATTCGCGCATGCGTACGTACCCATGCACACGCACATATACATAGACACACATACACATACACATACACATACACATACATACCCAGACACACACGCATACACGTGCACGCACGCACAAAGACACACACATACACATGTAGTTCGTACATGATACACGCATGTACGCGCACACGTACACGCGTACACACGCAAGCCCGCGAAGACACACGCACACACCCGCAGATACACACGAACACACGCACATATGCAGATAGACACGAACACATGCACACACACACCCTCTCTCAAACACCCGCGCAAACACACACGCTCCACACGCGCGCACACGCACGCACGCGCGCGCGCACACACACACAGCCACAAGCACAGACTCGTGGGTCTCTATACTCGCCCCCTCTGTCACGTCACGCCGTTGACCCCCCTCAACCCCCGTTCTTACAGGTGTTGCTCAAGTCGTGAAGTTAATTGTCCCAGAAAGATAAGAATGGAATTCAGCAGCGCGACCACCATTATCGAATACATGCCTTTGATTCGCTATCGCGCAACGGATCAGAAATCAGAGATAGGCGGCCGTTATGAGCTCGCCGTCGTTGTCCGTTTTCTATAACAATCTGCAGGTTATTTCATAAAATGGCCCTTATCTGCCGGTATCTCTTGTGCCGCGTGCAGGAGGAGTGCCCGATCACGAAATATGTACACCGACCACAGGACGGATGCATACCTGTACCTTAGAGTTAAAAGTGCTAGGGTGCCTCTGGCAAATTCGAACAGTGCCCGTTTCTAATTCTCCGCCGCACGAAACGGTCCCCTTTAATGCCCGGTGACACGAACATAAACTCGGCGGCCAGGTTTGACGCTAACTGCTTGCTTTCTCGTTGTTATCGCTGTCGGTAGTTTCTCAGCGAATATACACGTATGTTCACGACTAACCAGACAGCGGTTTGAAATTCGCAAGGTCAATCTCGAACTTGGCAGTTTGTGTCAGACAGGAGCGCGCACTTGACGATGCTACTACAGGAAACAGAGATCAGTATATTCTACAGTGCGCACGCTATTTCGTCAATTACTGTGGACAAGGTTCCAAAAAGATAATTTCAATAGTAGAAAGGTCACTTTAAAAAAATTATCTTGCTTGTTGCTTAGATTAATAGTCTGATGTTGTAGGAAAGCGCCATGTGTGGGCTTTGTGTGAAATACATAGTTGCTGAACAGAACACGCATTCGCACGATACCCGGGGAACATGTGTAACTACTGTCTCGGTGCATGGGAACATACATTTTTTATAACCCAAAATGGGGCACACCGGTGAATTGTGAGCCAGATGTGGCACAGTGTTTTCAACCAAGCGAGACACAAGTTGTATGGCCAAACCAATCGCATAACTTGAACATAGGAAACAGCTATATACCCGCGGTTCTAAAAACAGATTCACTTGCACAGTTGCATTGCATGTGTTGGTAGTAGGCCCACAGCTGGTCTAAACGAACTTATATATTAGTTTTGAATGTGGCCTCGTCAGTCATTATCAGCTCAAGAAATTGAATCAGGAAGCATCAAACTATTATGGACACAAAATAAGACACTAGTAATTGGCCTATAATACACCCTGTTTCTTTCTCAAATGCCATTCCAACTATAATCGCTGCTTAAAATCGACACCTTTTCAGATTCAGCCGAGTGAAAGTATTGGGGTTTCTTACAGTTTCCAGTTCGAAATGTACCCTTTATCGTGCACACCAACTCCAGCGGCATGCCAACATCGGCACGCACCGCCCGTTGGAAAGAATGGTAGGACGGAACCGCAACATGGCGGCGGCTGTTATAAAACAACGACGCGGTTGATTGTAACGAGATTAACGTTACGTGAGTAGCAATATCAAAGCACTGATTATATATATATTATTATTATATTAAAGAGACTGCGGAGCGATCGCTATTATTTTGCATGTATAGCATGTGCCAATTACATGGGTGTGTTCGAATATACACGACACATTATCACGGCTCGTTGCGCCGCATTCAGCGGAAACCGACTATTATGGGATTGCAGGTTGGCGTTTCTTAAAATTATTTCCGCCACGCTGCATATGTTTATTTAGATAAACAAATGCTCGTTTTATACAAGAATTCCAATAACGTGCATCGCTATAGTATTCGGTTGCATGATAAAAGCCACCCACATACACGTATATGTAGGTTGAATACGCGAGATAAATATGTTTGTTACACGACTGATTGTTTTGTTTACCGTTTGGAGCAGCAGACGACATTTAGCGACGAGAGTGTCTCGTCTCAAAGCGATGCGACGCGGGTGCACCTGTGCTGTCTAAATATAGAACACATTCGGCCGGTCAAAACTCCTCCAAAACTCCACCCTGGATAAAAGCGTCACTGGGCACAATCTCTCTGGACAAAGTTTCCATCAACAGAAACGTACACTATACGTACGCACGCACGCACGCACGCACGCACGCACGCACGCACGCACGGACACACGCACGCACGCACGCACACACACACACACACACACACACACACACACACACACACACACACACACACACAAACACCGTCCACTAAAGAATGTGAATGAGAATTGTGTTCTGTAAGAGTATTACACGAGGTGAACCGTCGAATTCAGGCCTCAGGTGCAACCACTGCAAGCTGCAAGGAGAGTCAAAGACAGGGGTGACTGGCGAGATTTATGCGAACCTTGTGTGCCACGAATAGGATAAGTTAGTAAATTAGGACATGTTTGCCGCGTGAGGACCTTCACGTCTCAGGAGAACACAACCACGAAGTTAGTTGACGTCGTGTCGGCGGCCATGCTTAGGTAGAAGCTGTCAGACAACGGCCCAGTCAGGTCCTTGCTAACACTTGCACACATATTACACTGTAATAATACTGTGTGTCTGCAATGACAATACTACACATTCAAAATTTAGCAACACCCATCCAGGGGCCGGTTCACGAAGCATTCGTACGTAAGACGGAACATTACGTAGTTACGTACAGTTGTTCGCAACGCCCTGCGTGTCTTCTGCGATTGTTTGAATTACGTAATCTACGTGAAACATCGCCATACGAACCTTCCAACGGTGCGAACGCTTCGTGAAATCGGCCCCATTGCAAAAAGGTAGCAAGTGAAGTTAGTGAACAAGGATGTTTTTGACTTATCAAGAGTCCAACGTTAGTATATATCTATCTGTAGCCTACCGTTCAGAGATATTTGTCAAGTTTGTTTGAACAGGCTGACGTTGATAAAATTTCCACAATCAGTAGATAATAATATTATGTTCCATTCATTTATAGCCCTTTTCAAGAATTGGTAAGTTCGTAAATATAATTTTCACTAGTCATCCTCTAATGTTACTTCGTGTCCTCTAGTTCTATCTTTTTATGAAAGAACCAAGCACTTTCATAAGTATTTCCCTAACAATTTAATATATTGCCAGCTTTTGTTTTATCTCCTCTTAATCTCCTTGGCTGTAAAGCGATGGAGTGTGTGACACCCAGGAATATAGCGAGGAGTCAAATTTGCCTAGGTATTTAAGTCATTTAAGTCAAGTTAATTACGTAAGGTTGCACTGGTTTACGTTTTTTGTAACATAGGTCTCTCAGTTCTGGAATGCTTTTTATTTGATTTAATTTAAGTGAGAAGCCACAGCCACATGCATGTAAAGAAAGACACGTAGCTAACTACAGACATGTGCAAATAAAGAGTATTACTTCCTCCGCGTGTTTGATCTTTTCAACACGTGCATATAAGCCTTATAAGGTTTCTTTGTTCTAGTGACCATTTGGGCGAGAGCTTTGATTCGTGGTGTGGTGTCCGAGGACGTGTGGCATTAAATACACTAGCAAAGATGCCTCCGGATGGCGCTACATAAAAACTGTAGACTGTTGCCCAGAGTATTCGTAAATAACTTTCGTAAATGTGAACAGTGTTTTGCGTTAACGCAAGTCCTTGGATCAATCGCATAAAATGCCCTAACGTTATGAACAATCAATCGATTTACGTCCGTCTAATGTACATTTCGAACCCTAAAACCGGTAAGAAGCAATGGCGAATTTCGAAAAGTATAGGCACTGCTTTTCTTCCGAAATGTCGTTGATTAATACGTAACAGTTTGACGCTCGATATATAAACCGCCCGTTGCGAAACTCGCAACGGGCGTGTCGCCTGTTGTTATAACGTCACGTGGAACTAAAGCAGCAAGGAAGGGGGGGGGGGGGGGGGGGTTCCTAACCAACATCTTGTTTGTGTTTTTGTAAAGTTTTTGTTCACGAAGTAAATTTCCCAAGGATCCACCCAGGCCACCAATAACGTCATCAATTAGACAAAAAAACACAATGCACACGTGTGTGCATAGTGTTTCTAATGGAGTGCTTTCCAGGGTAGGTTATCGTAAATGTTGCAAAAATTACTCATTAACTAATATTTGTTTGTGTTATAAATCGACAGTTGTGTCCCGTGCAGACATATCTGCTACACAAGCGTTTGCGCGAACAATGATTTCACTTGTGCCATCGACGTCGACTTGTCTATGAATGTTTCATTAGACTTTGGCTGCATTTTGACCTAGAAAGGCGTGCACTGTAATCACTCTCGGGTACAATACGACCCGTTGTGCGACTTATTGCAATTTACAGTTCATAAAACCAGTTGAAGCATAAGAGAACCCCGCTGTTGTTTTATGCCCGTCAATACATCACATAATGGAAATTATCTTATATCAATTTAAAACCCGGCAATAATTCACCCTTCTGTTTAATGAAAATACTGTAGGTCATGTTTTACGGTTATGTTTCCACATAACCGTAAAGTAATGTTTTAAATCAACATGTCGCCTCGATTACGCATCGCCGCGCACGGTTAATCAATAGATTGTCTCGGTTACACTAACATAGCGCAAAGGTAATCAATATGTCGTAAAATGTGTATATATAATTAATCTTACACATCGATTACTCTACATACAACGTACACACAATATGTCGTCTCGTACCATTGCGTTCACGTGATCAATTATTGCCTCGATTGCGCCAAATAGATAACAATGTATCGCATCGGCAGCGTAAAATAGCACAACGAATCAATATGTCGCTTCGATTATATTACATAGCGCATACTTCAAAATGTGTCACAACAATTAGACCTACATCAAATAGCGCACACTTGTAATCGACCTGTCACGTCTATTACATCAATATGTCATCTCGATTACAACAAATTGCTCGCAATTATTCAATCTTTTGTCTCGATTAAGGCAAATAGCGCACATGTAATCAATGTTTCGCTTTGATTGCATCAAACGACGCCCAGGTAATCAATCTGACTTCCCGATTACATCAAATAGCGCACAGGTAGTCAGTCTTGATTACATCAAGAGGCACACTGTAGTAGTTGTTTTGAAACAGCAAACGAAGGTCAAAAGAGACGCTGTTGCTGATATTGCGACTGTTATGTGACGAACCTTGGGCAAATTCGTTCACTCTACGTTCCTCCAGTTCACTCAGCTGTATGAATGAATACCTGGTTGTAGACAGTGGTGGCGATTTGTGAACTGAGTGTCTTCGCGCATTAATTACAACGTGGCTGAATGCTTCCCATATAAATCGAGGATTGGACACGGCGCTACATAAGAACTTACCTTTACTTTTTTACTTTGCTTTTATGTACTATAAACATTCCACGAAAACGAAAAAAAATGTCAACACGCACTAAAACCTGTCGACCTGTTCCAAAGTTTAACGCATGATACACCTAATTCCCTATTGGAAGGCGGGTTTATTGCCAACGAGCAATGCATGTGTATTGTATACCGAGATATAAAAAAGATAAGAGTGGATGGAATTCTGCCTGGTTGGGTCAAATAAAAGCCACCCTTCTTCAGATGAAAGGGGTGAAACAACTTTCAGAAAGACACACCCTACCTTGCCGTTCATCATCATGCAGTAGCACCTCGCATGTATAATATACAGAACCCCTTGGGGTATAAGGAGAGAATTTTGCAATCCGTCTTTCGACCACAAAGTGCACTATAATTTGCGGCTGCACACTTCAGCGCCACATCCTAATTAGAACGTTAACACCGCTAAACAAACGCGCACCTGCTCCGCACTTGTTGAGTAATAACTTTTCAAAGCAGATAATCAGCTGTTTATCAGCCGAGTCCTGAACGGGTGAAATCGACGTTGTAATGGCTAGGGCGTTGCCACCGTTTCATGTGGTTGCGCTTATTGTTGATAACAATACTATTATGTGCGTGTGTCAACGAGCGACATGCCTGGAAACATCGACCCGCTTAATTAGACCACGCAAAAAAAACCTCCACATATTACAGGGGTTATCACAATTTCACACGTTTTAGATACCTCAGCTTTTGAACCAAAGATTAAGTGGTGTAGGCCTATCCCCGTATGGGATCAAGGAGAATGAGAAGATATATGTCCATTGTTACAACCTTGCCTTCTGGCGGCAATGCCAAGGGAAACCACGCATTGCGGGTTGTACACAAAGTATATGTTTCCATTACTGTCCATTTTAAAAGTTAATAGAGTCAGTTTAGAGTCAAGTATTGACAAATACAAAGGGGATACGTACATTTCACCATGTCAAGAATAGTCATTTGAACAGTCTAAACAGGTAAGGGCTGCTATGGTATACAGGCTGATGCCTGGCAATGCGTATCCACACTTATAAGGGTCATGCACAATCGCACCGTTATTGAGTACATTAATGCCTGCTAATGCTTCGATATCCCTAGCACATTCGCCTGGAGCTGCAAAGTGCCCAATATATGCAAAGTACCACAAGGAGGTTGTGCTAGAGTCTTGTCTCGGAGAGGCTATGAACCGGCAGAGGAGAGCTACGCACTCGTCTCCCTATTCACTCGAAAGAGCTAAGTGGCGTGTGTAGCTGACAGCTACAGTTGGAAGCACAAACCACTGACTGCGCTGCAGCATTAGACGCACCACACACACCTGTGTAAGCACAGTCAATAAGACAATACACCAATTACCTCCGACATTAAGTAACCATTATCTGCACCATAAAGTAAGCCAATCAAGCCTAGAGCTAATGTTTCGAAAACTGGAAAGCACATTTAGAGAATAAAAATATTGTAGGATTTTTGGATTGTTTCGTATTTGACTATGTACCCGATTGGAAGGGTGGTGGCTAAGGAAGAGATCCAATCCCGTCAGAGTGACGGGTAGGAGAAGACGGTGGAGGAAGACCACGACTGAGTAGGAAGGACTGAGTGAAAAGAGATTTGGATATTGGTTGGAGAGGATAAGGAGAGACAGGGGAAGAGAAGACGGGTGGTGGAGACGGCAGACCCAGGACCAGTATCCAGGCTAGTTTCATCCATGATTAGAGGGAAAAGAACGTGAGCTACAACCCCGTCTAGGCATTCACTGTAGCACGAACGGGTCAGTTCGACCGGTTTTACCACATGAATACCCCACTTTCTACAACTTGCAACTACGGCAATTTCATTGACCATCGGTCAGCCTTGACCGTAGCAATCTAACCGGAATGCAACAACAAAAAGAACCTCATTCAACATATATCGGTCAGGTGCCCCGGGTTGTTTCCTGTTGTTATGTCCCACGGTTGTTTACCAAGTCGTGGACCCAGTAAACAACCCAATGTCAGCAGTAGAGCAGCAGTATTTGGACGTCAACGTACGCCGCGATGCTGATATCCCCATTCTGCATATCGTACAATCAGCGATAATAGTTACGCGGATCGCCGGTTCAGATAAGGCAGCTGCGCGCGCGAATCCCGTTTGATTTCCGGCGATAAGAACTTGCCACCACGACCGCGTTTACAAGCTAACCGAACACGGGAAACAGCATGACTTTGACAGGGATTTCCACTGCAGGCAATATGTCGGAAAGGGTACTGTCAGTGGTCAAAAGGGGCACAATTTTTTTAATTATAAAAATGAGATTGACATATCACGTAGATCGCAACTAGATATGCATTTAAGGCTTGGATCATTAAATGAGAGTTAGTAATATGAAAAACAGTAATCAAGGATCTGGAAATAGGTCAATATATTCGTGTGTGCATACACCCTCAACAAAAGGAGGATATTTAAAAAATACAAATTCGAGGAATTACTGCAAGCATTCGGATTTGACCTGGTTAAGTGTTTCTGAGTTGGCTTATCTACACCTGCATGGCCTTATATCAAGGTTCCATAAAATTAGTTTGGTTTTCATGCAGCTAACGGCTGGATGGCATACAGTTCGATGTATATTTTATGCAGATAGATTAAACTCGTTGGTGCCTTGTGGTGAAAGGTCAAAGACTCGGCTCGGCGGAGAAGTGACTTTAGAGGTGTGTCAGACTATTCACACACGCACATGCAATCTCGCGCATTTCTGCAACATGCACTCATAAACACACACACTTGTACACATAACTATAAGACGACGGCTACACAGCGATCGATAAGACACCAGCTAAACAAGGATCTATAAGACGTCGATTTAATAGTGATCTATTAGATCTCAGCTCCACAAGGCTTTATAAAACGTCGACCCCATATTGCTCTATAAAACATCGGTTTCACAGATTTCTATAAGACTGCGGCTTCACATGGTTCTATAAGATGTCGGCTTCACAAGGTTTTATAAGACGACGGCTTTACAGGGTACTATTAGTCGTCAGTTTCACATGGTTCTATAAGACGTCAGCTTCACAGGGTTCTATAAGACTATGTCTTCACAGGGTTCTATAAAACACCGACTTCACAGGGCTCTGTAAGACATCAGTTCCACTGAGTTCTATAAGACGATGGCTTCACAGGGTTCTATAAGACGTTGGCTTCACAGAGTTCTATAAGACGATGACTTCAAAGAGCTCTGTAAGACATCAGCTTCACCAGGCTCTATAAGTCATCGACTGCACAGCGTCCGAACAAAGACATCAGCTTCACCAGGCTCTATAAAACGTGGGCTTCACAGCGCCTATTAAGACGTCAACTTCACAAGAGAACGAGACTATAATTCAAGTAACGTACATGCGTTATTTCGAACGCTCGTTTTTTATTTGTGATAGTGTTGCAATACGTACAGCTTGAAATGGTTGTGTACCACAAGCAGAAGATGAGATCAACTGATCTATAATAGCGCATGCTGATGTTGACGCTTGTAAGTGTCATGGTTTCTAGAGATTTGTAACGAACTCAACAACTCAACCTCGTGTAGTCACCCGGAACACCTTTATTGTCCTTCTAGTGCAAAACACGCACATCCACATGTGGTGCTGCCTTTCGAAACCGTTACAACGATAACGTGCAATGCGAAGGCGCATAGCTATACATAATACTTCCCCAACCTTAAATGAAGAACTTAATCAATTTAATCACAACTACAGTCCAAGTAGTATGTAGCATAATAGCGTGTGTTTTCTTCCTGAACAATAATAAAAGTCAAAATCCAGCACAACAAAATTCTCAATAATCTCTAGTGTGAAAGCTATAAAATCTGAAAATAACTTGTTACTAAGAACACTGATGATGTTCGAATCAGCTCTGTAACAATTACAAATCAAGTTTTAGAACACGGCTTGACCGTCGAAGAGGCATGTCACTGGTTGGTGTATCCTGCTTAGCAGGGCTTTTAGCAACCACGGGTGTGTTCACTTGTGGTTGACTGCGTCTGGCAGGAGTTTGAATCACAGCAGCAGGAGGTCTGGTCGGATCGACTGGAACAGATGGCTTATCCAGCTCTGGTGCAGCGTTTTCATGGAGAAGCTCTCCGCTACTGTAGGAATCAGGCGAAAATACTGAACTTCCCGACAGAGTGTCATCTCGCGGAATCATGTGTTCCTCATAAACAATGCGTCTGTTGTTTTCTGGAAGCCTGCTCTCATGTTCCTGATTCTGACAGGTTGGTACAAGTCAAACTGTGAAAGAATCCCGGGCCTTGAACCATCGTGACGTTGTTTTTTCTTCTGCTGTCGCTCGTGAATCTTGGTTTGCAGGCTAGGTTTCAGCAGGGTTAACCTTGTTCGGGGAGCTCTCCTTAGAAACAGTTAATAAAATTCAGCAAGAGTACGGCCTGTGATACTGTGAGGTGGGAATGTCTGAACATTCCTCTCTGCCAGGCCGTTTGATGCAGGGTGGTAGGGCGGACACAACACATGTTTCACCCCATTTAACTTCAAGAATGTCTCAAACTCCTTAGAAGTGAACTGGGGTCCATTATCTGAAACCACCGATTCAGGCAGTCCGTATGCAGCAAACAGTTTGGTGCTGTTCATAAGTAGGACCTCAAGCCATTTTGAGTGACTATCTGCTACAACCAAGAACATCTTTCCTTTCTTTTCTGCGAAGTCAATATATACTCTTTGCCATGGGCGTGTGGCCCAGGGCCATGGCATGAGAGGTGCGGCGGTTGGTGCATTTCTTTACCTTGAACATTCGGGACAGCTTCGTACCATTTCTTCAATGTCATTGTCTATACCCGGCCACCACATGCAACTTCGGGCAATGACCTTCATCCTCACCATTCCTGGGTGCATTGTGTGCAACTCGTGAAGCAGCTGTTCGGTATATGTCGATGGAATGACAACTCTCCTGCCCCACACGATGCATCCATCTTCAAGGGATAGTTCCTCTTTCCGAACGAAGTATGGATATAGTTCGTCAAATCTGACACACGACCTAGGCCATCCATGCAGGGTGTAGTCATAGATTGTGGCCAAGGTAGTGTCCGTGCGTGTAGATTCCGCTATCTGTTGTGAAGTTACCGGCAGTTCGTTGACGGTCAACATGCACACATATCCGATCTCGTCTGAACTTGCAGATTCTGGAGTGTCTACCGGCAGTCTGTTCAGCATATCCGCGTTAGCGTTTTCCTTTGACGGAATGTACTGGATGTCGTACTGGTACCCAGATAGTACCAATGCCCAGCGTTGCACTCGCGCTGGCGCCATAGTCTTTGGTCCAAATATCTTCGTCAGTGGACGATGATCTGTCCTCATGGTAAATGATCGCCCCATGAGGTACTGGTGACATTTCTTCACCCCGAAAACGATTCCCAGTGCCTCACGTTCGATCTGAGAGTAGTTACGCTCTGCGGTACTCAATGTTCGTGATGCAAATGCGATGGGTTTTGTCACCCCATCTGACATTTAATGACTGATCACAGCTCCGATTCCACATGAGCTTGCATCCGTGGCAAGAATGAGTGGCATGCTTTCGTCATAGTGAGTAAGTACCGTCTCACTAGACAACAACCTTTTGCATTGGTTAAATGCTCCATCACAAGCTCTGTCCCACGACCATTCCACACCAGCTTACAGGCGCTCGTACAGAGGATGCAAGATTGTGGACAAGTTTGGTACAAACTTCGCATAGTATTGCACGACACCCAGGAAACGTTATAGTTCCGTTAGGTTGGTTGGAGGCGGTGCCTTCCGAATGGCCTCCACCTTGTCCTTGTCCTGGATAGGCTGGATCCCATTTGCACTAACTGTGTGTCCCAGATACTTCACTTGGGACTTCAGAAACTGGCATTTCGTCTTGTTCAACCTCACATTGTGCTGATCCAACCTGTGCAACACCTGTTCCAGTGTCTTCAGATGCTCCTGTTCAGTGGTTCCCGTCACAAAAATGTCGTCGATGAAACACATGACATTTTCTAGTCCTGCTAGAATGTTATCCATTGTCATCTGGAACACGGACGGCGCAGTTTTAACACCGTAAGCTAAACGCCGTGTTCTGTACAGTCCTTTATGTGTGTTGAGAGCGTCAGCAGTGGTGACGATTTCTCATCAACCTCGAGTTGGTTGAATGCCCCACTCAGGTCCAGGATTGAGAACACAGTTGGTTTTTTTCCCTTTGTGAGCCAGTTTGGCAAACAAATCCTGAGCCGCAGGTAGGGGGTATTTGTCATCCTCAATGGTTACATTTAGGAGCTTGTAATCCCCACATATGCGAACTGACATCTTGCCATTTTTCAACTTAGGCACATTCACCGTTGGGCTCACCCATTCACTGTTATCGACCCTGTACAGCACTCCAGCTGATTCAAGTTGGTCGATCTCATTTTCCACGAGTTCCCTAAGAGCATAAGGAACAGGGCGCGCCTTTTGGTAAACTGGATTCTGCTCTGGTTTAAGCTTCAGGGTTGCTGTATGCCCCTAAATGGTTTATCCATCATTTCTGAACAAGTTTGCGTACTTGCCCATCAATTTGTGCATTTCAGACGTAGCTCCTGACATCACACTGAAAATATTCTTCCAGTTCAACTTTATCTGCTGCAACCAATCTCTACCGAGCAGTGCTGGTCGCTCACCACATGCTACAACTACTGGCAGTATGAAGAGTTGGGAGACTGCAGCCCCTGTGTCCAACTGCAGAGGGACTATTTCACTGCCCAAGGTTACTTTCACCTTGCACCCGGATACATCATTTATATCAGCATCGGCTGAATAAACACCAAACAACCCCAACGTGTGGTCCTCAGCTGGCTCGTCACCATCACTCACATGGGCCACTCTGTTTCTGCCTTGATGTCGTTGTTTTGCTCTGCACATCCGAGCAATGTGACCTGTCTTCTTGCACACTAGAGACCAGGAGATTGAGAGGAGATCAGATAGAAGTGTTTAAAATATTGAAGGGTTATGAAAATATTGATAGAAATATGTTTTTCTCAGTTAAGAAAGATAGAAGGACTAGAGGACATGATCTTGCATTAGCAAAGGAGCAGAGTAGATTGGATATAAGAAAGTTTTCATTTTCACAAAGGACTGTAAATGAATGGAACAGATTACCTGCTGATTGTGTGGGTGCTAGTAGCGTGAATATGTTTAAAAATAAAATCGACACATACCTCAGACGGGCGGGATACACATAGATAAAAAGGTCGGACTCTCGATAAGCCAAGGGCTTCCTTGTCCACCTGCTACCTAGAGTTAATTCTCTGGGTGGCAATCTTGTTAAATCTTGTTAAACCAATGACACTGTTCGTTGATGTATTGGCATTTCTGTTGATGGTGATTGCCACCACAGCGGTAGCAGGACTTCTTGCTGTTGAAAGCATTACGACTTTGACTGGCAGCTGTACCTTTGTTGGCACTTTTTTTCTTACTAAAGTTCTCCACCCGGTTGACACTTTCAACCTAGTTAGCACGGGCAGTAGCGTGGGAAATCCCGTTTCCCCCAATGATGAGGCATTGAATTCGACCGAGCATTTGGCTGCAGCTCTTCAGCCACGGCCTCTTTGTACGCATTGTCAAATGTTAGTGTGTTGTCTTTCAACATAAGTTTTGTCTGGACAGAAGGTAAGTTTAGTGCTTTCACAAACACATCACGCAATATTTCTGCACGCAGCATGGGCCGCAGCCACCACCTCGTCATAGCTTTTGTCGGCCAAGTTTTCAGGCTTCAGTTGGCTCTTGATTTTCGTGAAAGCCTGTGCGCCGACACTACTGAGCAACAAAAATTCGAATCTTTCCAGATAATTTTCGAATAATTCCCTCTCCTCGCTAAACTCTTCATACCTCAGGGTTCGTCTAGCCATTATTGGAACCACCTCGTCGCCATTGTCATGTTTTCTAGGGATTTATAACGAACTCAACGACTCAGCCTCGTGCAGTCACCCGGAACACATTTATTGTCCTCCTAGTGCAAAACACGTACAACCACATGTGGTGCTGCCTTTCGAAACCGTTACAACGATAACGTGCAATGCGAAGGCGCATAACTATACATAATAGTAAGAAAGTTGGTGAGCGGTGTATACAGAAAACTTTTACATTCCTGTGTTATCGCCCTGTGTTATCGCCCACCGTCGCATGTGAGGAAATGACTTCGACCAGAAAAGAGAAGTGCTCAGGTTGTGACCGGCGGCGTGCCGATGTCACCCTGTGGATATCTGACGACCGTCTCTGTCAGGACTGCGAAGACGTCAACAGAGCGACCTGTGAGGGTCGGATTGACAAGCCCAGTGCCGACGGCAACGAGCTCTAAAGCTGTGATGTCCCTGACCCTGAAACCGGGTCTGCGAGTATTATTCCAGACTGCCCGAAGTCGGTAATACGTAATGACCTCCTGTGCTACGTGCTCAATAAGATGGATCTGATCGTCCATGATGCACCTGTAAAGTTGTGCGTGGACGTCTACGACACCAAGGTGATCGAAGAGGCCAAACGAACATTGTTCAGTTGTGCCGCAGTGATTGACCTGGGTGTGAGGCACCAGCGAAGACAAGGTCCTAGCAAGGACAAGAGCAACATTGAAGATATTATCCTAGTCTTCCACAAGTGCACCAGCAGCAGGGGCTCCCTGAATTTGTCGCCAGTGATTTGTCATGTTTGCCACCTCTTGACATGAACAACATCGACTTTACCCACTTGCTGCATGAATTCCAGGGCATGCGCATTGAGATGGCAAAGATGTGAGGAGACAGCCAGCAGTGCAAACAGGCGGGTGCTCCTCAGCGTGATTCACCGTGGTCGAAACGTGACACAGCAGTGGAAAACCCTGTGCCCTTGGAGATCAATTTGCCCTTACCTTCGGAAACAAAGAAATCTCGCCTCCAAGATTGTAATCTGCCAGTGAAAACAAGGCCAAAGCCACCTCAGCTTGTAAAGAAGACCAAGAGTGATCAGTGTTCAGCAGCCCCTGAAGCTGAGGCGCATGTACACAACAATGATGGCAGCAGACACAACGACCCGACTGGGGAGGTCACCGAAGGTTTCACTTTAGTGTCTCGGAAACGAATGCCAAGAACAGGCCAAAAATGGTCATTGGTACAGGAAAGCATCAGCACTGAAAGCAAAATCCGGAAGATTTGTTTCAGTGTTTGTGTCTAGGCTAGATCCAAGTACCACTGAGCGTGATCTAGAACAATTTGTGATGGACACGCATAAGTTAGCAGCGAAATGCAGTCAACTGAAAACAAAGCACAACAGCTATGCGTCATTCAGGGTTGAAGTAATGTGTGAAAATGTAGCTGACTTCCACAGTCCTGAGAAGTGGCCTGCAGGGGTCTACCTCAGGAAGTTATGTAGCCGACTTCTACAGTCCTGAGAAGTGGCCTGCAGGGGTCT
Organism: Escarpia spicata; assembly: GCA_963995525.1. Classification (NCBI taxonomy): domain Eukaryota; kingdom Metazoa; phylum Annelida; class Polychaeta; order Sabellida; family Siboglinidae; genus Escarpia; species Escarpia spicata. The sequence goes on from OZ023217.1 coordinate 40,510,164, forward strand.
ACCTCAGGAAGTTATGTAGCCGACTTCTACAGTCCTGAGAAGTGGCCTGCAGGGGTCTACCTCAGGAAGTTATGTAGCCGACTTCTACAGTCCTGAGAAGTGGCCTGCAGGGGTCTACCTCAGGAAGTTATGTAGCCGACTTCTACAGTCCTGAGAAGTGGCCTGCAGGGGTCTACCTCAGGAAGTTATGTAGCCGACTTCTACAGTCCTGAGAAGTGGCCTGCAGGGGTCTACCTCAGGAAGTTATGTAGCCGACTTCTACAGTCCTGAGAAGTGGCCTGCAGGGGTCTACCTCAGGAAGTTATGTAGCCGACTTCTACAGTCCTGAGAAGTGGCCTGCAGGGGTCTACCTCAGGAAGTTATGTAGCCGACTTCTACAGTCCTGAGAAGTGGCCTGCAGGGGTCTACCTCAGGAAGTTATGTAGCCGACTTCTACAGTCCTGAGAAGTGGCCTGCAGGGGTCTACCTCAGGAAGTTATGTAGCCGACTTCTACAGTCCTGAGAAGTGGCCTGCAGGGGTCTACCTCAGGAAGTTATGTAGCCGACTTCTACAGTCCTGAGAAGTGGCCTGCAGGGGTCTACCTCAGGAAGTTATGTAGCCGACTTCCACAGTCCTGAGAAGTGGCCTGCAGGGGTCTACCTCAGGAAGTTATGTAGCCGACTTCCACAGTCCTGAGAAGTGGCCTGCAGGGGTCTACCTCAGGAAGTTATGTAGCCGACTTCCACAGTCCTGAGAAGTGGCCTGCAGGGGTCTACCTCAGGAAGTTATGTAGCCGACTTCCACAGTCCTGAGAAGTGGCCTGCAGGGGTCTACCTCAGGAAGTTATGTAGCCGACTTCTACAGTCCTGAGAAGTGGCCTGCAGGGGTCTACCTCAGGAAGTTATGTAGCCGACTTCTACAGTCCTGAGAAGTGGCCTGCAGGGGTCTACCTCAGGAAGTTATGTAGCCGACTTCTACAGTCCTGAGAAGTGGCCTGCAGGGGTCTACCTCAGGAAGTTATGTAGCCGACTTCTACAGTCCTGAGAAGTGGCCTGCAGGGGTCTACCTCAGGAAGTTATGTAGCCGACTTCTACAGTCCTGAGAAGTGGCCTGCAGGGGTCTACCTCAGGAAGTTATGTAGCCGACTTCTACAGTCCTGAGAAGTGGCCTGCAGGGGTCTACCTCAGGAAGTTATGTAGCTGACTTCTACAGTCCTGAGAAGTGGCCTGCAGGGGTCTACCTCAGGAAGTTATGTAGCCGACTTCTACAGTCCTGAGAAGTGGCCTGCAGGGGTCTACCTCAGGAAGTTATGTAGCCGACTTCTACAGTCCTGAGAAGTGGCCTGCAGGGGTCTACCTCAGGAAGTTATGTAGCCGACTTCTACAGTCCTGAGAAGTGGCCTGCAGGGGTCTACCTCAGGAAGTTATGTAGCCGACTTCTACAGTCCTGAGAAGTGGCCTGCAGGGGTCTACCTCAGGAAGTTATGTAGCAGACTTCTACAGTCCTGAGAAGTGGCCTACAGGGGTCTACCTCAGGAAGTTATGTAGCAAACTTCTACAGTCTTGAGAAGTGGCCTGCAGGGGTATACCTCAGGAAGTTCTCCAACCAGAGAGCTTAAACATGGCCGTCAACTTTATAAGTTTCAACTGTAATGGTTTCAAGAGTTTAGAACCCTACATTAATGAACTACTATCGAAATGTGATATGTTCTGTTTACAAGAACTAATGTTGACTAATCAGGAATGTACTTTATTGAGCAGTTCTCACTGTGATTGTTATGGTTATGGTGTTTCACCAGTTGATGCCTCATTAGGTGTCATAACGGGTCGCCCTTACGGTGGAGTAGGATTTATGTGGAAAAAACATTTAGATGCAAGCATTACTATAATTGAATGTGAATATGACTGGATATGTGGTATTAAAATGTGTGACGGTAAGAAAGAATATTTTCTGCTGAATGTATATTTACCATACGAGTGCGACGACAACTTTGATGATTATAATGACTGTTTAGCAAAACTTAATGTTGTTGTTGAAAATATCAGCAGTACATGCACTACTGTTATATGTGATTTCAATGCCAATCTTTCTAAACAATCTACGTTTGGTGATGTTTTGCATAATTTTTGCAGTGATAATAATCTTGATATTGTAGACTGAGGGATTCTCTCAGCGGACACATATACTCATGTTAGTCCTGCATGGGACACCACATCATGGCTAGATGACGTGATATGTACGTATGATGATAAAGACTGTACAACAGGTGTAGAGGTTATGTATGATTGCATCTTTTCGGATGCTAGGCAGAGTCAACCTTGATATCCTGCCAGAGTATGGAGAGGAACACTCGGATGATCGAAAACAGCGTATACATTAGGATAAAGTTTCCCCTAGTAGAATTAAACCTTATGATGGAAGTACTAATGATGGTTTCAATAATATTATTATACCTAATGGTTTTAAGTGTGAAAACCCTAATTGCCTGCAGTGTAGTCATGAGAATGACATTGGTGTATTTTATGAGGATATTATACAGGTGTTAGTTGATTCCAGTGAGAACCTGGTGAAAGACAAACACAAAGATAGAACATTTGTTATACCTAGTTGGAACGACCAGTTAAAGGAGTTGCATGGGGCTGTTAGAGATGCTTATCTTCTATGGAAGCAGTCAGAGAAGCCTAGGCAGGGGGTTATGTTTGATCTAATGAAGCAGTCTAGAGCTAAGTTAAAACATGCTCTAAGGATGTGCAAAAAAAGGAAAAGCTCGAACATTTATTGATAAAATTGCTAAAAAAATGTGTGAAAAAAATGACAGCTTTCTGGAGAGAAACAAAAAACTCTATGAACAATAAAATAAAGTTACCAAATGATGTGGATAATGCCCAAGGTCATGATAATATCAGTGTGACGTGGCAAGAGCACTATAGGCACATTTTTAACATGGTGAAAGGTAGTAGTTGTAAAGAAATGCACGTCGATTTATGCAGGGACACCTCTGTTTTTGATCCGACTATGATTGTCAGGGCGTGTGAAATTGAGGAAATTATTAAGGACCTCTCGTATAATAAGTCCCCTGGACGAGACGGTATTAGTAGTGAACACATGAAATCTGCTAGTCGACAACTACCAGCGTTACTGTCTATACTAATGTCTGCAATTCTAATCCATGGGTACGTACCTACATTGATGCTAAAATCTGTCATTGTTCCTATCATCAAGGATAAGAATAAACGTATCAGTGATAAGAATAACTACCGACCGATGCTTATCAAATGTATTCACGAAGGTTGTTGAAAGAGTACTGTACAGTCGTATACAGACTTGGTTGCAAACTACCTGCAATCAATTTGGTTTTAAACCAACAAATGGTACAGATATGTGTGAATTTTTGCTAAAAGAGCTCATAAGGTACTATATAACACATGGTTCTTGTATGTATGTAGCCTTTCTGGGTGCATCCAAGGCCTTTGACAGGTTGAACCACGTCAAGCTATTCTCAAAACTACTCAAGCTTGGTGTTCCCAGTTGGATGATAAAAGTATTGTGCCAGTGGTATTGCAATCAGTCATTGTGTGTAAGACGGGGCTCAGTATTCTCTAACTTCTGTTCTGTCAATAATGGTGTAAGACAGGGTGCTATGCTATCCCCATTATTGTTTAATGTATATATTAATGACCTCAGTGTGTCAATTTCGAGACTACCAGTGGGTTGTTGTGGTGGTAACACCATCATTAACCACCTGTTGTATGCGGATGATATTGTGTTGCTTGCTCCCTCAGCCAAGGGCTTACAAAAGCTTATTGGAAGCTATTCATATGAATGCAATACTGATATTTTGTTTAACAGGCAAAAATTTCAAGTAATGTGTTTTTATACTATGAAAATAGGTCAGGAAGCAGATATACTGTTGGGGGAAACTCTGTTAAATGTGACCAAGTCCTATAAGTATCTTGGTCATAATAACTGATACTTTGTGTGATGAAGCTGATATAAAAGCTAAACAAGGGAGCCTTTATGGCAAGTGCAATGTTTTGCTTAGAACATTTTATTTTTGTTCTAAGCAAGTTAAAAATAAGTTATTCTCCTGCTATTGCAGTAATGTGTATTTGCGCTCATTATGGGTTAAATATAGTTGTCATTTCAGCATTTCATTGTATCTTACAATAATGCATACAGGATCTTACACAACCTCCCTATGAGATGCAGTGCAAGTATCATGTTTGTCACTGCGGTTGTTGACAGTTGTAACACTCGTAATAGAAAATGCATTTACAGTTTAATGAGCAGGTTATCTATTTCCACCAACTTAATTGTACAGTGCACTCTTAACAGTGATGTATACACCACTTCTGCCTTACACAGAACATGGATAGGTGCATTATATAATATGTTGTAGTTGTGCTTATCTCATTATTGGGTATTCATGTTATAATTATGCACATATTCAATTAATTTACTATGAACGTACTGTATGCTACGATGTACCTTGATGGCTTAAATAAATTTGTATTTATTATTATTATTACAATGTTCCATAAGATGCCGACTTCACAATGTTCTGTAAGACATCAGCTCCACAAAGCTGTATAAAACGTTGACTTCACATAGCTCTATAATATATCAGTTAAACAGGCTCTGTAAAACGTCGACTTCACAGCGCTCTATAAGACATCAGCTCCACTAGGCTCTATAAGACGGCAGCCTAAGTCGCAGTATTCTGCATATAGACATTTTCTGTTACACAATTGACCGAATTCCTTCCACCGACTCATGTTGACGGGCAAGAATCGCTGCCGTTTGTCTTTTGACGAATATCGTCATTACGCACCTTATCGCTGATTGCGGCAATTTATCGGCCCTTGTACAGCATCGTATCGTAAGCGTTAGATACGTATCCGAGGTTATGGTGGAATTGTACGATGTGCATCCAAGGTGATTTACAGTAATGACATAGCGGTTATTACGACATATCGCGGCTCACATATATGGATATCAATATCTGATTGGAGGCATTTCACAAGTTCATACACCCCGTGATATCAAAGTGATTACGCATTCATGAAAATTAGCCCGCGCGTCGTGTATACACTGTATGCCATCGTGTACATTAGCGCGAACATACGCACCTACATATGCACGCACACGCACGCACGCACGCACAATCGGTTCGTACATACATCGCCAAATTTGCACAAACTACTTTCGGACTTTAATTTACGGTTCTTATGTTTCTCTTCTCTTAATGCTTTGCGCTGCGACTAAATTAAAATCTCCGCATTACGTACGCTATTAAGGCTTGGCGGGTGTACGAAGGTAGGTACAATGAATACGGGGGTGCGGGTGGGGGGGTGAGACGGTGTGGTCAGACCTGATGTACACTGTGTATGCTCAGGGGTTGTTTTCTACTGTTTAGTGCGTGCGTAGTTTGTTGACAATATGCAATGAAATTAATTATCGGTCTTTAATGATTAAAGAATTGGTCTCGTTTTTAAATCATCTTTAATTATATGTTTGCATTTTGATATGATGCTCCATCGCAGCGCACTTGTTTTGTATGAATGAATAAATTAATGAATAATGAACGAATTAGTTAATTAATTAATTAATGCAATTTTACTTGGATAATACGGACATTTTGACAATGCAAATTACCAAGTAATACAATACAAACACACACACGCACACACGCACACACGCACACACGCACACACGCACACACACATTCACACACACGCACACGCACACGCACACACACACACAAATACATACACGGACTCACTCGGACACACACGCACACGCACGGACGTTTTAAAAAAAAGTGTAGTTGACACGACGTTGTTGAGCTGACCAAGGATACTCTCAATACGACTAAGAGATCGCTATCGAAATCGTGAGAGCCGCCCCTAAACATTACAAAGTGAGTTGTATCATGTCCAGACGGCGCGAAAGAAAGACGCCGATCGTACACAAAGGCAATATATCTGCTAGACCATAATATGTAATACAACACGTCGGCTGATGAAGCTAGTGGCGTAACAGGCTATGACGGATTGCAACACCTCACTCGATGCGTTATAGCTGCAGGCACGAACAGTTTCTGGTGGAGATTTACAACGAACGTTAAGTGGGCCACGGTATCGCATCTCGCCGCGGTAAGGGCCTAGTACATACGTGTATGTCGACGGCAACGGCAAACCTCGACGACTAGCGGCAAACTAAAAACCGCTGTAAATGGAATAACGCATGGTATATGTACATTTTTAAATGCAGATCCGTGTTTTTGTATATTCTGTTTAAATTAGCATAGTTTGATGTTCAGGGGAGTTAAGCAATTCAATTAATTTGTTGTATTTACTATGTGGTGAGTGGATTTAATGAAAGCTCAGCGTTCAAATTTTGTAGACGGAACAAAATTGTAATAATGTTATTCCACAGTATATGCCCAGTACCTAGTTGTGTGAATGCAGGGCGAAAGACGGCCGACTGAATTAGCGGCGTTTCGTTTCACCGCGTGTTTTATAGCATCCACAAACCTTTCATGTGATTAGGAACGTGTCAAAATTTGCATATACCGTCGTTGATTACAGCGCTGTGTGTACTAGGCTCTGCTCGCGGAATACCGCTTTGCCGTCGAGGTTTCACCGTTGCCGTCCGCGTGTGTACTCGGCCCTTTAACCGAGTAACTGAGGGCGACAAAGCTCACGCAATCACAAGGCGCGAGTTGTATGCACGATTTCTTCGCGGCATTTCACACATCAAGACCTCGGCTAACACTCAACGGATAAAAGCATGTGTTCCCTTCACACTTGCCAATCTTAATGACACCGTTGTAAGTCATCGTGACTGCCCGGAGAGGTTGAGATGTATATGTGTCTCGGTGACATGGTAAAAGTCACGTTGTCGGCGGCATATCGCTATCTCCCCCGCGGTATGTATCGCCTTCTTCGCCATCTCGTACGGCGGAGAACGCGGCAAGACGCCGGCCGCAGGTGTAGTTGTTATCACGTCAAAGTCGGCCGAGTTCCCGAGATAATTGTGGGTGATTTAAGGAGGCGGCGTAGCCTTCTGGTATTCACTTCCGCATCATGGCATCGTTGTAAACACGACTACGTTTCCAAGTTCCTAAGATATTGGTGTTTTTTTATTGACATATCAGATTTGTGGCAGCGTCGAAATTAGTGTAATTTTATTAGTGTCACATTCCTCATGTACCGTGGAATTTCGCCTTAGGGTAATACAGCCTCGCAATTAAGGTTACAGTAGAAAAGTCCTAAATTATTTTCACATACAGTAAAGTAGAGGATATTAGTCCCACTAATGCGGTCACCTTGCTATTCGGGTTACTTTTACCCAGTCTCAAATGTGAACTTAATAGTGAGGTTCCCCTGTATGTGATGTTACTAATAAGGTTAGTTGAACTATACTCTGAACAATATATTCATTTATTGATCACTTAGGGCGTACCTCACTCACATAATTGGTTAATCATCACCACCATTATCATCAATAATAATAATAATAAACATCGCGCCTGGTAACTGATACAATAAGCATTATGACATGTGAGTCATACTACACAACGACCGTGACGCGCAATCAACAACACCGATACATCAAAGACATATCCAGGTGAAACATTCCCATTCCCGTTATTGTTGGAGTATTCGCGGCTCGCATAAATCGTGCATTCCACGAGGATTAGCAATCCTCTTATCGACTCATCCGCAAGTCACCTGGAGCAATTCCCCCACCTTAGCTTCCGCGGGAAACAAATGACAGCTGCCACAAACCAAATCTCGCAGCCTGTCAAGAAACGGCACCGGTGGAATGCGTCTAAGCCAGATAGTATTTTGTCCCGACCCTGAGCACGCGCTTGTACCCGACTGGCATTCGTTATCGATTGCGCAACGCGATGTTTCTTGGAATCGCGACGATTTCATTTACGGGCAATAAAACGTGATTTAATGAAATGCCATCGTCTGCACCGTGTGCTTTATTAACGCACGCGGTATTGTTTAATTCGTGTGGGTTCATTCGTTGGTTTCGCGTATTCAAAATGCGTCTTGGAGGTCCGGTGGCCCTGGGGTATACATTAGGTTTAATAGGACACCAGCGGCATGTCGTTCTGCACAGTTCTGTGGTGACACGGTGGTCACATTTCAGTTACGCAACAATGGTGACATTTTAGTGTACAATAGTAACAATCAATTATGCTCAACAAGCGTCAAACCTAGGCTTAGGGCAGTGCAATTTACAAAGAACAGAACGACCCGTCCTCGCACTAAGAGTTATGCACCTCATTAGTTTAATAATTTTCCAGTTCTAGTGTTTAGTGTCTCCGCAGAGTGTCCGCTACGAGTCAATGCAACGGCACGCACACTCTAGCATGCATCTAGACTAGGGCCACTCTGTATCGGCTCAGATTCCGCCTAATAATACAAAAAGTAGACGATAATGAACGAGGTGCTCCGGTACAGAAGCAGATCGACTACGTGTTGATATAAAACAGTCTACACTCATCCAGACATTTTATATTGAGAATCCGTTTTCAAAAACTTGTGATCGGCACCCGTAAACATGCCCTACGTTATATATTACATGACATCGCCTGATAAAAAGATAAGACACAAAAGTAGCTAGATAAGAGAAATATGCACGAGAGCAATTGTAGGTCATCTCCGGGTAAAGGTATAGTTGAAAAGTAAATACCTGAGTTTCTTTTGTTAACACATTGTCATCCATAAATCCGATGAATGAAAATATAATGCATGTAATTTGTAACAGTTCGTAACATAATCACTAATCATACACGTAGGAGTCGTTTTTTTATTTGGAGATAGATGTTATCTGATACGCGTTTGTATCATCCCGCCCCTAAGAATGTCAGGGCAGAAATTACAAAAGACGAACGCAAATGAAACAAGAATGAGTGCGTCATCTCGAAATTGAAGAGGTGACAAATGTGGAAATAAGTACCTGGTTAGCGGAGGGTGCACCTGATGCCCCTAAACTCAAAAACGCACGTTACAATGACGTTATTCGTGAGGTTTCGCCGATTTATGACCTTTTTGCTTGTTGATAATGCAACGAGAAAGATATACAATGACAGCAGCGGCAATCAAAACCACGAGGCTAAACCCTCTATCTGCCCCAGGCTTGATCGGTCGCTCGCAAACCTTCGGCGTTTAGTCCCGGACACCCTCTCCCAGTGCTGTTTACTGCCAATCTATATGGAGAGTGAATGTCGTTTTGTGTTGAGGAATTCCATATGATAAATTATCGTGTCACTACATCTAATTTATTCTCAGAATAGTTGACTTGTATAGATTGAGTTGAATTCGCGCCTGATTCCGTAGAAGTGAGTTTGCTGCATTCATTTAAGCATAATCACCGCTTGGTATCGGCGCTAGACGATTGCGATGGAACCAAACGCCGAACTATGGCTCCATCTATCACTGAACCGGCGGCGCTGATGTTACGCATCCTACTCCATTTTGAGCCAAGAAGACCAGTCATTTTAGACAACCAAATAATCTGACGACACGCATCTTGTTTTCCATAATCTTGATTAGTTTTCGCTTAACAAAAGTCCAGAGGTTATAAATATGTTGTCCTCATCTTGGGTTCAAATTATTTATTTCCATGTAAATTATATATTTGATCTGGATTGAATAGCTTTGTTTCAATAATCACGGCGTGGCAGCATGTCTGGACGATGTGTAAACACCTTTCAGCGGTCTTGAGGATTGAATACCGCGTTGTATATTAACTGGAATGACTATCTGACAAATGTAGACTTGTAATAGAGATAATACCAAAGTTACACTGGAGATTCAAGAAAAAAGACTGAGATCTGCCGAACATTGCATCAGACATAACGATGAACTGACACACACGACCATCGTATGGCAGCCAGCACATGGAAAAAACAAGTGAGGGCAGACCAACTCGTACATTCGTTGACTCCCTGAAGGAAGATGTTGGACTGGAACCAGAGGAACCAAGAACGGCCACGAGGGAGAGAGGCAACTGAAGAAGACTGGTGGTAGCGAACAAAGTTCGACCCCAGTGGCCGACACGAGTAAATGTGACGGCATTATAGACGATGTTTTATTTACCTCACCGATAACATTACCATTATTGATAACGTGTTGGCAAATGTATAGATCCTTTTGCAATTCCAAAAATGGTCTACTTTTGTTGCGACATTCATCTGCCGCGGTGTTTCGTCGGGTCCTTTACGAATCGCAAGTTGTAATCCTCTGTTAGTAAATTTCTTAACATATTTACATAACTATTTGAGTTAGTTACTCCCGTCACACAATGCTGATCAATGATACAGTTACTGATACATCGTTTTCTTATCATGTTTTACTACTGTAGACCTCTAACTGCTCTAACTGATTGTTGTGTAATGGTTCTAACCGTGTCTTCCGCGTGGTAATGATCATAAATCAAGATTTACTATTGACCGATCAGATTGATGAATGCCAAATATGGCCTACTGCTCTTGAACAGCGCTAACGTTATAACACCTGAAATGATATCAATATTATGAGTTGAGCATCTTTTATTAAGCGGGTATCGCCCGGGTACTGACCAATCGATACGCATCTGGCTTTTTAATTTGACACCTGCCGATGGTGTGCTCGCGCCCCTTCGCCAGCATCTTATCGATGGCAGCATTGACAATGTCAAACTTGGCACATACGAACGACACTAGGAGTGTGGGCGGGTAATCGGGGCATTTTGGACTAGTCGGTAAGCGAACGAGGGGTTTGCGGTGGAAGGTCACACGGGGCCGTTATCTAGATCTCAATGGTTCTATTAACGCGCCCTTTGTAGGACTGTTATCGACAAAGCACGCGCGTGATGGCGTATCGGTGGCTTTTATTCGACTCGAGGACACAGACTTTATATAACTGGTGGCCGGCTAGAACCAGTGCAGGTCAGAGAGAGAGGAGAGAGAGAGAGAGAGAGAGAGAGAGAGAGAGAGAGAGAGAGAGAGAGAGAGAGAAGAGAGAGAGAGAGAGAGAGAGAGAGAGAGAGAGAGAGAGAGAGAGAGAGAGAGAGAGAGAGAGAGAGAGAGAGAGAGAGAGAGAGAGAGAGAGAGAGAGAGAGAGAGAGAGAGGATACCCCCTCCCATCGTACGCCTGCCTGCCTACCTGCCTGCCCTACCTGCCTGCCTGCCTGCCTGCCTGCCTGCCTGCCTGCCTGCCTGCCTGCCTGCCTGCCTGCCTGCCTGCCTGCCTGCCTGCCTGCCTGCCTGCCTGCCTGCCTGCCTGCCCTGTCTCTCTCGGTCTCTGTGTGTCGGTCGGTCGGTCGGTCGGTCGGTCGGTCGGTCGGTCGGTCGGTCGGTCGGTCGGTCGGTCGGTCGGTCGGCCGGGCGGTCGGGCGGTCGGGCGGTCGGGCGGTTGGGGCGGTCGGGCGGTGGGGCGGTCTATCTGTCTTCGGCTATCCTTTCTATGTGTATAACATCTCCTTTGAACCTCCTAAATTAAGAAGTATAATGCAATTTGTGAAGCGTTGTAATCAATGCTCAGAAGACACAATCCCACCACTGAGTGAACTGTGGCAAAGTGGGTGAACAAAATAGCATAGCAAAATGGTTAGCAGCACCCCCAGGCTCGCGAGGAGGATGTTAACACTGCGACA
>OZ023217.1:40522001-40527001 GCA_963995525.1 Escarpia spicata
ATTACGCGGTCAAAACCTACCATCAAATTGTGCTGCCGTCTGGCGAATGAACTGAAAACAGCACAATAACAGAACATTTTCACGCGTAGTTTTCGGTTTCGTCCAATTGTTGACAATTATACGCATTGCTTACCGGATAATTCGTCATGCGTGTTTATGAATACTGCACCATTTATGCGTTACATCTGTTGATGCAACTTCACCTTTGAATTCTGCATAATAAAACCATTACATTAGTGATCGGAACGTTACAGATCCTTCTCCGCCCCAAAAAGCGCAGCAAACGGATTGCGCAATGAAATATAATCTTGTAGGAAGGGTTGTGGATTAGTGCGGTTGCAACGTAGGGGGGACCGGGCAGGGTTGGCGTAATTTTCACGTAAACTCGCCTTTTCTTAAGGTAATGCATATATAATGATTCCACTTTGTAAAGGTATGTTCTCTGTTATATCGTATATTAGAATGTATACATATATTCATCGAGTTTATAACTATTGTAATATTTATGAAATTGTCCATTTTCTGACCCCGTCTTAACTGCGCCAACCTGCCCCGGGTACGGGGTAGGTTGGCGTACCCCCTGGGGTACGTTGGTGCATCCCATTAAACACTTATGAATGTGTTACAAATAGTTATTTTTTCAACTCAAGACGCCGAACGGACCATATAAAAAGGTCTACGGACACCAAACACCAGCGTCATATTGTTGTCTTACCTAATACGGATCGCCATGCACCAGTACATTCTGGACCAAACTGGACCATACGATTCCCAGATTGTCCGGTGCAGTGATTAGCATTTGTGGAAACAGTTCCAGTGTCACTATATTTGCGACTGAAAACATCGTTTGATAGGTGTGATTCACGAGGGTCTGGTAGTAGACACGAGTGTCTGGTAGTAAACACGGGTCTAGGCCTATTAATATTTTGTTGCCGAATATTGGTATAACATGAAGACACTGTTGTTAGACTCAACGTTGTCACTTCGTAGTACTGTAATGTGACTTGGTTTCTTGTTTGGACTCGACACAAAGAGAAACGATAAGTTACCGTTTATTTGTTGCTGCAGTATTTATATATGTCATCCAGCACCACTTCTCCCGTTGAGTTGATTATTCCTTTATTGCCGACATAACGGTAAACAACTGATTTTATGTAGCAACTCCAAATAAATACAATAAAGAGTACGTTGCTATAATCCAGATACTGTTATTTCAATAGGTATGACACACACCTGCCAAAGATACGCATGCGCCAACCAGCCCCAACAAAAATGCGCCAACATGCCCCGACGTGGTCGACCACTTTTTGCATGACACAACACAGAAACTATGCGGGGCAATATGATTTTGTTCCTTTCCACGTGTCTGCATATGTCATATCTACGTCGTGTTTTACTGCACAGCATGTAACCAGTCAATAACCATGATGTGGAAGACATTGATCCTCTTTCAATTTAATTACTCAACGTAGTGAAAAAGCGATAAATCGTGATAATGTTTGCGTGGTTTCACCTTTGCGTCTGCAATTTTCTGGGGTTGTGCATAAAACTACCGGCCTTCACTTGGTGGAGCCACAGCAGGATTAGTGCATTAGTTTTCCAATGGATAGCAACATTAAACCCGCTCGTGGGGCGGTGGGGCGGTGGGGCGGTGGGGCGGTGGGGCGGTGGGGCGGTGGGGCGGTGGGGCGGTGGGGCGGTGGGGCGGTGGGGCGGTGGGGCGGTGGGGCGGTGGGGCGGTGGGGCGGTGGGGCGGTGGGGCGGTGGGGTGGTGGGGCGTTTGGGCGGTGGGGCGGTGGGGCGGTGGGGCGGTGGGGCGGTGGGGCGGTGGGGCGGTGGGGCGGTCGAACCTTGGTCGATTATGCCCAAACAACTGGATGGTTGCCCTAGTTAGACCTACAGTAGGTTTATTAAACAATAAATAATGGTTTTACTTAAACAATCGTGTGTAGTAATATTGCGTTGCTGAAGCTTTAACGTAATAAAATAAAATCGATAAAGGTCTTGTGAATAAAACATTTAATATCATTGACACATTAAACATAACGATCTACTCTCGTGGGTGGATCCAAGGGGTACGTGCCCCTTGGACCTTTGCAATTTGGTGGCGATATGCCTGCGTTATTTATAGAGTAGAGTATCACATAGACATTTTGAATGTGCCCCCGAAATTGTGAACATCGCCGCGGAAAACGATCTGATGTCATAACCCGACAATGGGATCGAGTGTAGAGTGGTGCTGAACCTCCGGCAAAAAAAAAATCTTCAACAGCACCCTCCTCGTCTTCCATTGTCAGGACCCTTCAATGGCGTTTTGATACAGAAGTTTCGGCGCAGCCCACCCAATATGAATTTGGTATGGCCGCAAGTGGAGGTTTTTTGGCGAGCCTCAATGGAGTGCAATTGCAGGTGTTTGCCTTCCCCCGACTACCCTCTTTGTAAGTGGCTCCGTGGTGTTCATATAGCAAATGGTCTAAAATACATATACTATTTTAAAAGTCTGGATCCAACCTTCGTTTATCTACATCAAGACCCAAGGAGGCGAAGTAAACAAAAGTCGGATCCGATTTATTAGAATGTGATATGATTTTCATTGGTTACCTGCTGCCGAAGATATTATGTACGAAAGATCAAGATAGTGGCTAACATGTTTCGTATGGATATTATTTATTAACCAACCGGTTTATTATAAATACGAAAACTTTAGTGTTGCAATATCCCGCAATAATGTAGTTCGGTGAAAATCAGTGTATATTTTCTTTATTAAGAATCACCCAACCATAGTCCACTAAATCATTCATCTGGTTTCAACAACTAGTGGTCATAATGGCGGAGTCGTCCGCGTGGAATTTGTATTACGGAGCTAAAACCAAAGGAACTGTTGAATACTGCGAACTGTCAGAGATATTTATGTACATCCGTCAAAACGGGAAATGGCTGAGGTCGCGTTCGACAATGAGTATAACAAGTGTAACCGTGTTCAAGACGTGTAACAATTAAACGTGTGCGGGAACTGTTTTTCGAGGAATTGGGCAGTTTAAGCAAGTTTAAGTATGCCTATTTAATGTGCACGTTGACGCAACCGACGTACTGGATGCTTCAAAAACATCGTGAAATTCCAACTTGGTAAATAGGGACTACCCCGCGACAGGCACCACTAAAACAACTACATGTTCCAAGCAATAACATGTTTTTGACAGCTGAATGCGGGATAGATGCTTGACAGATTAGACGGTGGCTTCGAATACTGCTTTACCATGTCACGGAACGTTTTCTTAGAATGTCAAATGCCAAATTCTTAATGGCATGGAAACGCAGGATCTATATCTGATTATTGAAAGAATAGTCTTTGTTCTGTATGTTTTAACAGTACCATTAATTTCTATTGAGACATTTACGAAAATCGATGTTAAAAAAATAAAGATTTGTTTTGTCACGGAACGTTTTCTCAGAATGTCAAATGCCAAATTCTTAATGTCATAATGACGTGGAAACGCAGAATCAAGATGTGATTATTGACAAAATACTCCATGTTCTGCGTGCGTTTACAGTAACATTGATTTATGTTCTAACATTTACACAAAAATCGATGTTAAAGGAATTTAAGAGTTTTGGTCAAACTTTAGTTCCAAACATTTTTATTTGTCAAATGCTTAACAATCAGAAACTCAGCATCAATTATGTGTGACGGCAGCAGAAAGTGTTATGTCAGCCAAAAAGGCCCTAGGCGTGTCTAAGTGTGCTTAAATATCAAAGAAGTAAAGTGATTATGCGGTGAACTTTATATCCGTAGACTCCCAATTGAATGAATGTCAAGATACCCCGAACGAATGTGTCACCACCATATGTCTAGATTTACGACAGGTGGTTTTTACTGGCGTCGCCAGTTGCTTGTTAGATTTCCTCTAATGGCTTGGCTCGTGGACTGTTCCACGTCAGGATTTCCACGTCAGACGTTTTATTTTAGGAATACAGTTATAGATAGGCGTCAGCCCGACCACGATTTCACTGGTTTCGTTTATAACTAATTCTACACAAACATGCAGGTGTGACCCCAAACATGCGACTAACAGTAACAAACATAATTACCGGGGTTTTTACGTGCCGCGTCCTTCTGTTTTTGCCGTCTAGACTGATATCTCAATGAAACCAGCGAAGCGAGTGATTGGCTGCAATATGGAAAAGTTGTCTGCGTGAAGGCGGGAAAGAAGCGCGCGCTGTATCCAGTCTAGACAGACCGACAGAAAACGAGCAGTCGTTGAATACATGTTTGTTCGCTTTTAGCACACGTTTGCGATATTAACGAAGACAAAGTTGTTAACCATGTTACACAAACAAGTCCCACGCGTAAATGTTGCACAAACAACTTGCAATTTTTCATTTATTTTACGCACAGTTGATTTCTATACGACCAATTACGCGTACACATTACTCCGGAGAAGTTGACGAATTGATTGGTTTCTAATTATAGAAACTGGTCGTCTCCGACGGTTTATTGGCAAGCAAGTGAGCACGACTGCAAAACAACGTTGAACAAATTAATAACTGCCAAATGGTACTGAAAAAGGGAGATATATTATATTGCAAAACAAAACAAGACATGTTCAACAAATGTCTTTTGAATGGTATTATTCAGGAAAATTGGTTCCGTAAACACGGTCCCAAGAAACAAGTCTTCAACAAAATGCATATTATTAGTTTGTTAATTCTTGGTGTTTTCGTTTTAAAGATTTACTTGTAGTCGTGGTGGGGGTGTTATTTTAAATATAGTACCGAAATATGAACGCACTACACAGGAAAGTGGCTTAGCCTAAGATCCAAGGAAATATGATTCTACTCATTAATTTTCATAATTATCATATAAATCAGTAGTTATATTACAGCGAACAAATAAATAGCGTGGGTAACTTCAGAATAACAGTTTGATTTATATTTGTCTTTCCGTGCATGTAATGATACGCATAAAACTTATAATGCGCTCACACCTGATGCAGCAACAT
>OZ023217.1:40532001-40576846 GCA_963995525.1 Escarpia spicata
AGGGGCCTCATCCACTGAAGCCCCCTCCGATTTTAGTGTAGTTTTAATCATATTCATCGACGGATCGTGCACACCTTGTTCCAGCCGGAAACGATTACCGACGCTGGCGGTTCTAAGGCATGTCCTGTCGTGCTATTATTTCGACTGTCAGGCACAGTGTTTGTGAGGGGTACTTACCGCTGTTATTGCATTTAGGTCAGCCTGACCGATACGGTATTTTTAGAAGCGGGTCACATGAGAAAGTACGCCCACGAAACAAAACAACACGAAAAGGGGTGAGAAAACACAATTCCTCTGCGACGTGTCAATGAAAAAAATAGTACTAGGTTATGCCCATCCTTGGAGCAACAGACCACGGGCATCATGTGGAGACGACCACTCAATGTCCTAAAGACATCCTATCGAAAGTATAGCATATCAAAACACGCAAGTAAATAACTATAAATAACTATCGTTGTGTTTTCGGAAATACACCGTCAATTGGTAGATCAAAGACCAATGGTCCAATGAAGGGAATGAACGTAGAAAGAGTATGTAATAATGGTGGAAAGAGGATACTAGGTAAACTGAACAAACAATATTGTTTCAACTTCTCAGTACATCAGCGCCATATGTGGATGTGAAGATTGTATCATAACATTATCGCTTGCGTACAATGCATCCACGAGCCAAATCAGTCGACTCTTGAAGCATTTAGCCAGATTTATGAAACAATGAGCGTGGGGTAAAAAGACAAAGATGTGTCACCATTAATACAGTTACTGTTACAGTTAGGAAGAACTAAAATACTGTATATACATAAATAATCTGCCGACAATAAACCTTAAATGCAATACATCTATGTTTCCGGTGAGCAATAACCCGTGAAGCTGTTTATGGTCAGACAACTCGTTCTTCTTCATTTCGCTTTCAGGCGTTTCCAAGATTGGCTTGGTGCGCTAATGTTTTCTTACGATGAGTTGTATCATTTTGTTTCTTTTTGACGAAATGTTTACTTTGCCCGAGTGTGAGGACGAAGTGGATATGTAGCAGTCGACGACGCCTTTGTCTTCTTGCAAGTACGTCGCTACTGGTGGCAAGCTTGTTGAATATTATAAGTCTTTATCGACCGTGCAAATGTTGCGAGGCTGTATTACCGTGGCACCGGTCAACAAATCAACTACGTCAAACGTCAAACGTAGCCGTCGACGTTTCACGTCACATACAACATACATGCAGCGTATGGACTTCTTGTGTCGGTGTATGGCCGAACGTGCCAGGTAATCTTCAAACGCATTAGACATCTGCATAGTACTCATTGAAGTATGCCTTTGATGTTATTCTCTACAGCACGCTGCTGGTGTACTTATTTAGTTAATTTTGTGATTCATATTTTGATGATGCCACAAACCGTACATACATGATATTAGATATGTGGTAGGAATCATATCAACATAACTCGCATCACGGTGCCCAATTTTGCAAAGATTTCAAGACATGTCGGTATACAAACACAGTCAGTTGAACACAACATATGCAATGCTCTGTGCAAAATGAAAAATATAATTACAAGTAAATGTACGGTACATGAGGTTCCTATTAAGAAAAAAATTGGTCGCTAACATAAGAGCCACCGGGTTTAACTCCTATATACCCCTGTTAATTAATTTTGACAAACATTGTTTACATCGATTCACCAGAATAACAGTCCATTTGACCCTATCAAATTATAATAATTTAATACGTATAAATAATCATTATCACATGGGTTATAATCACGATATATTTCAACAAATGTAACAATTTGAAATTTAACATTTGTCATTATATTTGTGTATATAATGCTTTTAGGTATATGCAATGAGTAAATAATAAAAGTTTCTTCGATGCAGCGCTACTGTATGTCGCCATGTCTCCTGCTGGCGCCGTGCTGTCTGCTGGTCGTTGTCGCAGTGAGAGCGAAGGACGAGGCGAGCCACACCGAGGCCGGCGAGTTGCACAACTACACGTGTCGACCGGCCGACTGCGTCGACCTGCAGTGCTTCAACGTTGTTTTCGAGAACAGCGGACCTCACCGCGTCTATCACGACGGCGGCTCTGTCGCCACGTCGTGCGAGGTCAACGCCGGGGGAGGCTGGACGGTGATGCAGGTAAGGACTTAAGTTTTCCACTCCTCCAACTCTCGCTCTCATTCTACCTTCCTCCAACCCTCGTTCTTTACTCTTCCAAATGTCGCTCTCGTTCGCCACTCCTCCAGGTCTCTCTCTCTCGTTCTCCTCTCCTCCAACTTTCGCTCTCGTTCTGCACTGCTCCAACTCTCACTCTCGTTCTTCACTCTTCCAACTCTCGTTCTCGTTATATACTCTCGCTCTCGTCATGCACTCCTCCAACTCTCACTCTAGTTCTCCACTCTTCCAACTCTCACTCTCGTTCTCCACTCCACCAACTCTCGTTCTCGTTATATACTCGTCTAACCCTCGGTCTCATTCTGAACTCTCACTCTCGTTCTCCACTCTTCCAACTCTCATTCTCCACTCCACCAACTCTCACTCTCATTCTCCATTCCTCCAACTCTCGTTCTCCACTACTACAACTCTTGTTTTCCACTCCTCCAACTCTCGTTCTCGTTATATACTCGTCTAACCCTCGGTCTCATTCTGAACTCTCACTCTCGTTCTCCACTCTTCCAACTCTCATTCTCCACTCCACCAACTCTCACTCTCATTCTCCATTCCTCCAACTCTCGTTCTCCACTCCTCCAACTCTCATTCTCGTTCTCCACTCCTCCAACTCTCATTCTTCATCCCTCTCGCTCTCGTGTTCTCCACTTCTCCATCTCTCGTTCTCCATTCCTCAAACCTCACTCTTGTTGTCCACTCCTCCAACTCTCGCCCTCGCTCTCGTTCTCCACTCATCTCCCAATCACGCCAGATTTCTCCTCACAAGTCCTTTCATCCCAGTCATGGTTTTCTTTTTCTACCCGCCACTCTGAGGGCATAAATCTGATCAAAATTAAAGTTCACAATTTCATCCTATAACATTCGCACTATCTGTTCAAATTACATTGGCTGTTCTTTTTTCAAAAAAATAATATTGCCTCGAAAGTTTCCTGACTACACCAACTTTACGCCATAGATACAAAACATTTATTTGAATTGATGCCACCATCGAGAATATTTAGATATACTCGCGGCACTTGCAGACTTCGCGACTTTGGCTGTCGTATTTAGAGTTATTTTTAAAATAAAAATATCCATATCGTGAATGAGTAAAATGTAACACAAACATGTTACAATAGTGACATGAACTGAATGTGACTCTGTGAAACCCGCTAGATGGGGCTACTCTCAACTAACTGAAAATCACCAACTGTTATAATCACTGATAGTATATTTAAATAATTGTTTCCTCTTGGCCATAATACGTCTGAATTCCATCAAATTTTACAGCGATATTTGTATAACTATTTCATGAATTAAATGTCGCTGCATAGCGTTGCGATCGCTATGAAAGGGGGGGAGTCGTCTACGGTGCGCAGTGAAGATGCGCACAAACGACTGGAGCGACTGTCTTTAAAAGTGCCTCCTAAATTCGATTTTATTTTCATTCGTCTCATGTCAAATTCGTTTTGCGAAACACCAAAGCTATCTAGTATCCACAACAGTAAGTTAGCTCGTTTATAAAACACATTAATGTATGTTTTGCGAAATCACCAGACACATGATTAAACGTAGTTTATGTTTGCCCAAACATTAATTCAAGTGATGCTAACAATTGGAATATCTATGTATACAATTATGTTTTTGTATAAATTTTCTCTCTCGAAAAAACGTGACGTGCCAGATACATTCAGTGGCTTGAATGTTACTTGTCGGCCCGTGAAATGATTTTAGCAAATTACCCGATAAAGCGACACAATTTAATTCTTTCTACCATTTACACAAAAATAACCACTTTATTAAACCGTCGAGATATTTCTTAAACTGTTTGCACACTTATATTTGGACATTAAAGAACAATATTCGCTGAACTACTTGATTCATATGTATACACATATTCATACTCTGGTACTCTGGAGACCAGTGTTTAAATAAATGTCATTGTTATTATTATTACTATTTTGAGGAAGCAGCTTTAAGTACTGTTCATCTGTCCAGCGCCGATTGGACGGCAGTGTCAACTTCACCCAGCCGTGGCAGGCATATCGCGACGGTTTCGGGCACCACGGCGGCACCACCGAGCTCTGGTTTGGTAACGAGCACGTTCACCGGATGTCGTTGCACCAGCCACTACGCATGCGCATCGAGATGGCGGCGTTTGACGGCGAGACGGCGTTCCTGATGTATGATAATTTCTCCCTGGCAGAGGAGCACCAGAAATACAGACTCAAGGTTTGCGTTTTAATTGGCTACATCCTTACACTACCGGATTGTTCGTTTGGTTCGATGTTAAAAAACATTTGATTGATTGTTGTTGTGAAACCAATGTTTTGGTAGGTTTTGGAGCCACATATTTGTGTTCGTTTATAATTTTTGTTCGGTGCATTGATAAATTTTACGTTTTATTACCACCAGCACCACCATCACCAATACCACTCACTCACTCACTCACTCACTCACTCACTCACTCACTCACTCACTCACTCACTCACTCACTCACTCACTCACTCACTCACTCACTCACTCACTCACTCACTCACTCACTCACTCACTCACTCACTCACTCACTCACTCACTCACTCACTCACTCACTCACTCACTCACTCACTCACTCACTCACTCACTCACTCACTCACTCACTCACTCACTCACTCACTCACTCACTCACTCACTCACTCACTCACTCACTCACTCACTCACTCACTCACTCACTCACTCACTCACTCACTCACTCACTCACTCACTCACTCACTCACTCACTCACTCACTCACTCACTCACTCACTCACTCACTCACTCACTCACTCACTCACTCACTCACTCACTCACTCACTCACTCACTCACTCACTCACTCACTCACTCACTCACTCACTCACTCACTCACTCACTCACTCACTCACTCACTCACTCACTCACTCACTCACTCACTCACTCACTCACTCACTCACTCACTCACTCACTCTCTCACTCTCTCACTCACCCAACCACTCACCCAACCACCCACCCACTCACTCACCCAACCACCCACCCACTCACTCACTCACTTATTAACTTTGGTTTTCCCTTTCTCCTTCTACCGCCCAATTTTCTTTTCTATACTCTCTATACTCTTTTAAATCTTCTCTCATTCATTCTACCTGTCCTGCCCACCTCAGACTGCTCCGAACAACGTTAATTTTCGTATATTTATTCATTCTGATCTCTTAACTCCCCCGTCGTTCTTCAATATTTCGACTTATACATTGGGCAGGACGGAAGAAACGAATCAGAGAAATGTAGGGGGAAAATATCGGATTGCTATCAGTCTATATTGTACAAATGTTGTTTTGCCTGCCCTGGCAGTACAACACCGCGACGTGGTCGGAGAACCTCAAGCGAGACGACATGTCGGCGACCCTTCTGCGGGACTTCAGCACGTACGACGACGACAACAGCGCCACGGGCATGTGCTCGTCCAAAAAATACCACAAAGGCTGGTGGTACGACAACTGCTTCCGGATGCATCTGAACGGGGAGTACCCGCGCGGCTTCGACAAACCACCGAAGCGCTGGCGCTACATCGTCGCCTTCTCGTTCCGCCGCCAGGAATCGCTGCGTTCGTGCTCGATGAAGATACGGCCAATGGCGGTCGACGATGACGTCAGCGCGTACTGTGCGCGCCACCGGAAGAACCCGTGCCGCAGTGGCGGCACGTGCGTGTACGTGCCGGCGACGAACAGGTCAGAGTGCCGTTGCCCACGTCAGACGTGTGGGAAGCATTGTGATTTGTGCCCGCAGGCAGGGTCGCTTCACCCTATATCGGCGGCCAGGAACTATGTTCCGGTCGTAGTCGGGTCTATCGCGTTGTTTCTCGTAGTCCTCATTGCTGGCGGCTCGACCTTTTATGCCGACAAAAAGAATAAAGATGCAACTGCCAGGAAGGGGCCCGAGCAAGCAAAGACTGTCGAAGCCTCTTCTGGTGTTGGTCTTCGTGATAGACGTGATCCTGTTCCTTCTTGTTCCAAAAACTATATGGAAGAAGAAGGAGACGAAGACGAAGAAAAAGATAATGAAGAAGAAGAAGAAGAAGAAGAAGAAGAACAACAACAACAACAAACAGAAGACGAAGTAGAACTCGAATAACCTATTGCATAATCCCACTCTCCAGCGTTGTCTCACTGTTGTGATTAGGTCTACTCAGTGTGAAGTTGATGATTATTATATACAATATAAAGTTAATGATTTTAATCAACGTATACATTATACAACGTAAATAATATAATACAATCCATAAATTCTCTACAGAGACAATGCGCAGAGAGAGGAATCAACGACGCAGTCAATTCAATGCATCTAACCTGCTCCGAAAGGTGTTACGCCTGTATTGGACGTGGCCGCGAAGGCATTCAACTCCAGATTTTCACTGAATGTGCATGATTTTGAGGGAACAACTTTATAGATCAAAGTTTTATCTATGTGTTGTTATACAGAGTCGTTCCGATCCGTCTTGTTCTTTGTGAACCACCTCGAGTTGTTATCTTATCTATGCCGGTGTACGAGAAATCAATTTCCACTTCATCTCTGTTTGTTCGAGTTACGCCACGTTGCCTCAATGTGGACGCATGTCCAGCTTATTTCAAATTCACTAGACTGTTTCGCACTTCCAATACAAATAATTATGTATCGGAACCTGTAACTTAAAATGTTAAACTGACAATCAATAACCGCTATGCGTGTGCATTTCTTGATATGCCATCATGTTGTTTGACTTGAAGTTCGTACGCGAGAAAATAATATTCGTCGTACGCACAAATAATAGAAAACATGTATCCCTTGGCAACAAATGATATAGAATTCTATAGAAATCCAAAAGAAGCAGAAGAGGAAAGCTTCACTATCTTACAAAGCGGCCATCTATTATACCATTCCACGGCGAACAACGGCCAAGCAGGAGCAGGCTTTCTCATCAATAAGACATGTAAAAACAATATAGTGAGGGTTAACAGCATTAGCCCCAGAGTAGCAGAACTTGTTCTACGCATAACAAAGCTCTACTAGCTGGAGGTAGTACATGTATATGCACCAACAACTTCATACTCAGAAGAAGACACAGACAACTTCTACAACGACGTGGATGAGACCTTAGAAAAGCCAACCCACTACACGATAATGATAGGAGACTTTAATGCGCAAGTAGGGAAACGAACAAACATTTCGGAAACCGCAACAGGCAAATGTGGCCTAGATGTGAGAAACGAAAGAGGCGACACCTTGGTAGAATGGGCAACATCAAGAAAGTACAAAATCATGAATACCAGGTTCCAGAAGAAAGCAGGGAGGAGATGGACATGGAAAAACCCAAATGGAGAAAAGAAGAACGAAATTGACTACATCCTGATAAACAGGCCAGAAATCGTCGCTGACGTAACTGTCATCAACAAAGTCAACATCGGAAGTGACCACAGTCACTGCGACACGGGTTCTTCCGGTAGCGCGCACAGAATATAATTCTATAGTTTTTAGAAAACTTATAGTTTTCTGTATGATTTTAGAGAAAACTATAGAATATTCTATAGATTTCTATAGTTTTAGAGAACCTATAGTTTTCTGTATGATTTTAGAGAAAACTATAGAATATTCTATAGATTTCTATAGCTTTTAGAGAACCTATAGTTTTCTGTATGATTTTTGAGAAAACTATAGAATATTCTATAGAGTCCTATAGTTTTTAGAGAACCTATAGTTTTTTGTAGGATTTTATAGAAAACTATAGAATATTCTGTAGAATCCTATATGTTCAGATCATCCATATTGTATCCGTTATCATTAGTTGTTGTTAACAGTTCAATACAAATATAGCAACCCCGAATAGGGGGTTCGGGAGGGGTTTGCCTTGGAGCGAGGTGGCGCAGTGCTAGAGCATCGGACTTTCAATGGAGAGTGCACGGGTTCGAATTATGTGCAGCCGTGTCGATCTTTGTATGAATGACTACTTGGTGGATATTTGCGTGTGAATGGAGTGGTCTTCGCGCATTAACTGCAGCTACTATATTTCGTGCCAGGTTTAACCTTACCAATATAAATGTAGCAAACACACAGGCACGCACGCATAGCTGCAGCGAAAAAACATTAAGAGAAGCTGCAAGTTTGCAAAAAAAAACTGGGTGAGAATTACGGGATTGAAGAAAATAGATAAACGAAGAATGGA
Organism: Escarpia spicata; assembly: GCA_963995525.1. Lineage (NCBI taxonomy): Eukaryota > Metazoa > Annelida > Polychaeta > Sabellida > Siboglinidae > Escarpia > Escarpia spicata. The sequence continues at coordinate 40,540,327 of OZ023217.1, forward strand.
GGAGCTGAAGGAGGAGGTGATGTGAATGAAAGTTTCAAGATCAAGCTGGTAGAGAGTCGGCAAAAGTGAAGTGGACTGGACACGTGGAGTTAATGGAACAACAATTAGTGAAAATGAAAATGCCCTGGAAGTGGAAGATAATATATCGTCATCGATCGTCTCCTATAGGAGACGATCGCTGTCGACCAATACTGAAATGGGAGGATTGTATACGCAATCTGAGGGATTGAGAGAGGATTGAGGCTCGCCAAAACCCTGCTTTAACTGCACCCAAAAGCCTACAAACCGGGAAATTGTCTTCTTTGCTGGGAGGACGGGCGTTTCACAACAAACCCGGGAGACTCCCAGAAAATCCGGGAGGGTTAACAGGTATATGTATATAAATATGTACGAATGTATATAAATACGTATGTATGTAAATATGTCTGTATGTATGTATGTATGTATGCATGCATGCATGATATGTGTAAGCATGCATGTGTGTATGTTTGTTTTTGTTTGCAACGCTTCAACCAAAGAATAAGACTAAAAATGTCAGTACTGTGTAATCATTTACTTTACTGTTTCATTAATTACATTAATTCAGCCAGATTGGTTGCATCAAATGGAACATGCACTGTAAAAACTTCATAATTGCATATGCGTTCATTTGTATATATAATGTAGACATATACCATTCCACATAAAAGCTGTGATACATTTAAGCCAACAAACATAACAATACAATCAACAATAAAGACACACTGTGCTGACAGTATTGTAGACAATAATCCCATTGCATGTGCAGTGGAATGTAGTGTTCCCATGTTTAGACTGAAAGACATGACTTGGTTAGTCTGTTTGTAAAGACTAGGTGTAATTTCATAGAGACTGAGCGAGATAATGCAACAAGCTTAGACGAACACCAGCTTAGACACGTCCCTCCAACTGACCGACCAGTGTTATGGTTTTCTGATACTTGTCTATCTCATCCAATTTCTTGAAATACAGAACCACTATTACAACTATGTGAAACAAAGGAGGTGCCTCACAGCTTGGATAAAAATTAATGTTCATTATTATGAGTACATTATCCATTAATAGGAACGTACAATTAGTTTCACTGGTTAACTAATACCCAACTAACTTGGAGTTACATCTAGCTAAAATGCCAAAATTAGTTTCCTGTCATAGTTCATGTTATACTGGATTACTATATCATAGATAGTCAAGATGTATAAATGGAATTTAATAGAATAAATGATAAATTTGTATTTTCTTAACACAGTCACCTGCATTTAGAATACCTGTCTTAGTTTTTGATTTCAGGAAACTGTTTTATATCACACAAAAGCATTAGATTACAGATTTTAGAACATATCTTATGAATGAATAACCAATTCTGTTTTAAATATATTGTCAGGGCACCAGACCATTGACCACAATCTATAGCTGGTCAACAAAAGATGGAGTGACATCAAAATGCTAACAAAAACAGACTTGGTTGGGTGGAATGGTTAGACTGCCTCATGAGCCTATAGAAGCATGGGCTGCTAAATCTAAGTATGTAACACCCATATCCATAAAAGTGATTGGTCAAGGAAGATCAATTTGAATAAACAGGAAGCCCTGCATCATAAAGAGGGGTCCATGGGCAACTGTTGTGCAATATAGGCAGAGGGGGAAGGCTACTGGTGAACAAAGGCGGGGCTACTGTAGCAGTCCCATTGGAACTTGGTCAAACCAGTTGTTATGTTATGTTCCGACCAGACCAGAATGGGGTTTTCAAAGTTGTTCCTTTCAAGCAGATGTTCCTTCATTGAGATTCCTTATAGCAAGCATCTACTGTCGGCACACCATCTACTAAAATACATCAAGTTGTTCACAAAACATTACAATACTGATTCATAACCAACAGAAAAATTACTGCAATGCTGATATATATAGCAGCAAACACAGAAAAACATATAATTTGTAGCAACCATGAATAATGGTTTTGTAACAATAATAAACTGCACTAAATACAGTTTTCACAGTACATCATGTAAAGCTTGCTGTAAATCGTTGTTGCTATGCATAGATATCAATATTATACACAATTCTGATCCCATGAATTACAATACACTGATATGCAAATTCCAAACAGGGTTGGTTCAGTTGCAATTATATAATTTGTAATTTCATATAATTAGTGTAATTAATTTTTAAGTCATTGTAAAAATATTGTTGTAATTGTAAACATGAATTTAACAAAAACCCTGTCCAAAAATAAGTGGTAATAATATGTGTAATATTTTTTATAACCTTTGTGTTATTGACCTTTTGAAGTTCTATAATTGTAATTTATGTTTTGATAAACTACAATTATTTTATGAAGCAATGTATTTTAAAATGTTATAATCAAGTTTTTTGTTCTGTATTTATAACTGACAACTGTAACTGAACAGAGCTCTGTTCAACAACTTTGATGTTTTATGATGAAGTTTTTTTAAGAATCATAGAATGATCCATAATTTATTGTGGAGCAGAGTAAAAGGTCTGTATCTTTTGGCGATGATTCTTGCAGCTAGACGCTGAAGATTATAGCATCATTATACAATAAAAAAAAATTCATAATCGTATAACTGTGGTCTGTAATTTGTTGAGTAGTAGAGTGAAAGGTCTGTATCTTTTGTGCGATGATTCTTGCAGCTAGATGTTATAATACTACCTAACTTCTGTACATTCTATGCCTTAAAAACAATGACTCATCATGATAAGTTCTTGCAAATTCTATCCACAATAAATATCTAAAAATTCCCTTAAAAATCCCTGGATTTGTTAAGCACTGAGTACTATGATATATATATGTATATCCTTTGATTTTTAAGCACTGCATACTATATAATATATAATATATATACACACACATTTTAATCATCATATTTGTCTATACAATAAAACATGCCCAAAGTGGACATTGTTGGGACTGTGCAAAATGTCAATTATGGCCAGATTATTGCTGTGGACAGGTAGTGTAGACAGTGCAAACCAGTCATTAGCGACTTTCAAAAGTGTCCTTTGTAGGCAGGTTTTTGTTATGGAGAGGTGTCTGCCAAGACAGGTTTTACTGTATAACCATTTTAAACACACTGAAAGTCAGCTTTTTATGTTAACAATCAGTGTGGTTATCAATTGCATTGGTTTTTTTATGGTTAAAAATTGTAGGGATGCCAAGGCATGTGGCTGCTCTGATAACTACAGTGCCACAATACGTCTTTCTGAGCTTGCTACCCAGCTAAGATTGGTAGAAAGTAGTTTGTAATTGCCAACAAAATTATTAGTTTCTTTTTGCATGCCTTGCGTACATTTTATTGACTGATGATAATCAGTTTGTGGGTTATGATTCAACATAAGCCCAACCCAAAAAAACTGGTAAGATTGAGAGGATATTAACAATCATTAGCGATGAAAGTTGCATATTGGGCAACCGTATATTTTGAAACACCCTAAAAATCTAGAAAAATAATTATTTTTCTGCACTGTATGTTTTGGGACACCTTCGTAAATGTAATTATTTCGTTCCTATGTATTGGGATACAAATTATTCGTAGTTCTGATGAGTGAGTACCCACTTTTCCCCGATGCTGACAAGTAAATTAAAATAATGTATCAATAAAACCAAAAAAAGATAACCGAGCGAAAAACATACAACTACAAACACATCCAAAATCATCAAATTTCATTCTTTCTATCACCCTGACGGCTCGATGATCCCGATGATCCTGGTATCAGTTGGAACCATGCAATTTCTGTTATTCTAGCATTCATCTAGCCGATTTCCCGGTAACCATTCATAAAACAAATATGGTATAACCTGTCACTCTCCATCTCCATACGTCTTCGAACAAGTATGGGAGACTGGTACCAGACAGACTAAACACTTCACATGGCTGAGGATGTAGGCCCTACATATAACATCTGTTTAATGAAATATAGGGCCATTCAGCCACTCAAAAAATAGTTGGTAGCAGGGTAATAGATGAGGTAACCACACTTACCATAGTGAAGTTACAAATTCAGGTCAACACCAGGGTAATAAAACAGGGACAACATGACGTCAGGATTCGTTGGCGTCCCTAAGTATTGGGACAGTGAATCTGAGAATTATTGTTGTGTACTGTATGTTTTGGGACAGTTTTGGGGATAATTTAATTATGTCCAAAACATATGGTCATTATGGTAATAACGTATCAACGTAGCAAAATATGTACTGACCAGTTGCTGTGGCATCCTATAATATATTATTGTTAAAATTTCAGTTTGGAGGCCTGCAATGCCCTGCGTATATACTTAGGATCAATTGTCTGTTATTATTTGATGTCGCTGGCTGGGTAGATAACAATATGTGAATTGCAAACACACCACCAAGACAGAAAGTGGGATGAAGTACGAATGATTCAGAACATATCCATACTTTGTATTAGGTGGTAAACTACTGCATTCGTTCTATTACGCACACAGTACATTTAACAAATATTGGAGATGCAAAAATATATCAAATTTTGCGTTTCAATAAGCGTACAGGAGTGTACACCTATTTACTGGGGTTTCTGGGTACAGCCATCTTAGCAGGCTTGATTGGCAAGTCATCTATGCGTCCACATATGAGAACAAGGTTACTAGAACACTATAATGTATGTATGTTAAATAGAACGAATACGATACTTCTACTGCCACCTCGTGGAGTCACATACAATATCCTTCCAAGTCATGTAATTAACTCACCCTAAAAGGGTACGACACTGTTCAACGAGAAAGATCATAACCCCATTGGCAGGGACAGCCCTGAGTAGACAGGGGGTGAATCCCCGCCAGAAACTCTTCATGCCCCCTTCCTTGTAGATCTTCTGGGCGCAGTCTATGTACCCTGAGTACTTCCTCTTCGAAGTCTCTGTCACGTCGGACATCATCGAAGATTTTATGACATCTGTGGGGTAGGTGAGGGCCCAGTAGAAGACCCCAGCAACACCCCCCGCCATGAACACAGCCCACTTGGGGGGTACACCCCCGTTGGTGGGGGTGAAGTGGTTCTTAATCATCTCTATGAGTCCTGCAACAAAATGGAGCAAATGTTGGAATTCATTTGCAACTACACTGTCTTGAATTTAACTGGATTTTAATCAGTTAATATGTACATTTCGATACAAGTAGCAAATAGTATTAATATAATTATTATAAACTGTATATAGATATATAATTTCAACGTTAAAAATGTGGTGAACAATCATCAAATGTCTGGTACAAAGCCATAAGCCACAGGAATTTTTTTTAATTAAAGCTTTACTGGACCTTCCTTCATAAACGAACCACAATTATAAGAAGACAAACTACAACTGGAATTGTGGTTGATGTGAAATAGTTTATAAAACCATGTGTTAAGTAATGAAATAAAGCACTCGATATATCATTAACTTTTTAAGTATTCATATCTTCTGGGATTATGTATTTGTGTCCAAAACTTTCAAATTGTTGTCGTTTTTTGTACTAATAACACAGGAATAATAAAAACTACAGTAAATACAGGCTGATTATGTACTGTAAGCTGTAAGATCTGTTATTTCTAAAATAAGACCATCGTACCAAAGTAGATGCCATTGGCTGGTGTGTTCCGTATACAAGTAGCCTTGACTCCCTGGTATGTCCCCTTCAGTCCATGGTGCTTCATGATCGAGTAGCCGGCGTGGAACACATTCCTATAGTGGGTGACACTCTGTCCTGACTTTGCCTGGATGATCTGAACCTGCATCTTTGTCTTGAACTGTCAACAACAACAACCAATGATATGTCCAGATTCAAACATGAATTTGCCAAACAATGCATTAGATACAACATAGTAGAGACAGTTAACAATACACCAAGTATTATCATTAATACAATTTACACTCGGTCTATATGGTTTTTTAACATACACAAAAAACATTTTTATTTTAAATTATGAATCCAGTTGTCGTATTCATAATTGCTTTATTTGTAATTCGTAATACGTACTGAAAAGTATCCATATGTACGTCAACGTGTACACGAGTACATATAATCAGTCCTTGTATTATGTTGTATGTTGTACATTGACTAATTATCAACTATAAAAACAAGTCATATGCTATTCTGATTTGTATCATGTAAATTTTGTTGTTGTTTATATTTATGGGGAGGCTCCTGTGCTAGCGATATTATATATGTTAATGGAAGTCCCCTGACCTTATCTATTACTGACGTTATTCATTGTATATGTATCGTATTTATAGGTAAAATAAATTGATTCTGAGTTCTGATAACTGATACAATATGGATGATCTGAACCTGCATCTTTGTCTTGAACTGTTAACAACAACCAATGACAACCGATACAATATGGATGATCTGAACCTGCATCTTTGTCTTGAACTGTTAACAACAACCAATGACAACCGATACAATATGGATGATCTGAACCGGCACCTATGTTTTGAACTGTCAACAACAACCAGTGATAACTGATACAATATGGATGATCTTAATTTGCATCTTTGTCTTGAACTGTCAACAACAACCAATGATAACTGATACAATATGAAACTGAACAGGTTGCATCTTTGTCTTGAACAACCAATGACAACTGACACAAAATGGATGATCTGAACTCTGCCTTGAACTGTCAAACAACAACCAATGATAATGTGTGTGACTTTGATGACAAACTGCACATTTGTCTTAAACTGTCAACAAGAACTATTGACAACATGTAATTGTAGGACTTGGATAACATAAATCTGCATCTTGGTGTTAAACTGTCAACAACTTAGCCAATAACTACTGGTGACTTGTATGACTTGGAAGTATGGCAGCACAGTGTAAAGGACATACAGGAACCGGGTCTTAATCCTCTGGATAATTTTTTTCACTTAATTTATTAGTACAATTTTTTACTCTTGTATAGCTTTAACATATATTTACTGTATTAGTTCTATTAAGCGTAAAGGTAAGTTCTTATATTGCGGAGTATCCTGTCCTCGGGTCTGCTCAAAGTGCTTTACACTTTACTCCCTGGCAGACCTGTTCATTTGAACACCATCTCGACTTCTCTGGGAAGCATCCAGCCATGCTGCAATTAATGCACAAAGGCTATTCGTACACAAATATCCACCAGTGTATATAGCCAGGTACTCATTCATACAGCTGAGTGAACTGGTAAGCGACCATGCATCCACATATATATGAACAAAAGGACACCAGAACACTGTCAAGTCTGATAATTTAGGTGGCCCTTTCAATATATTTTTCATCACTGAGTTTTGAATTAAGTGTGATATTGGTAAAATATAAATTACAAGGATGGATTCAACAGTCAAGGTTGGCCTTGGAGATCACTGTCATGGTGTCAGACGTTGCTAAAAGGATGTACGATAATTACAACGAATATGGTGAGTCTTTATCAATTTAACTATTTATGTAGATAGGACATGTTAACCTATTTTACTTCAAATATCTGCACAGAGTAATTTAATTAAATGAGTGTGATTTTTAAGATAATGCACCTTTACGTGTTTGTCATGGACCACAAGCTTTAAGATGAAGTATTTGTAGTATATTTCCATCAATTGTTTTTAATTACATAAAAATGTTGTGTAATGTACTATTATCACCATATATTTATACATAATTACACTTACCAAGTCAATGGGACTTTCGACAAATGTGACGATGAATCCTGTCACCGAACCACAGATGAAATATTCATAAGCCTTGAGATGCTGTCCATGTCGCGAACTACCAGCCATCAACTCAGTGATCTGATCAAATACAAATTCATACCAACTCACATCACTGTGCTGACTGAACAGTTACACTGGCTTACACTTCATTTCAAACTGTCTACTTGTACACATTTGTCATCTTCGTTTCTCTAATGTCCCAATACAGCTCAGCTAATTTATCTCGCAACTTTTTGTCCAGCTTTTTAAAATTAAACTTACCATATAATGAGTGTACGTGTTGAGTCACCGCAAGTTTTCAGGCTCCATACCAGAATTAATTATTTTGTTTACTTAATATTTTCGACCACCTGTGTAAAGTAAATTTGTCTTTGTTCTTATGTAATCATACACCAATTATTAGTTATCTTTTACAACATATAACAATTTCACTGACATAGTTACAAAGCCCTGTTAATAGCAAATGAGACATAATGTTAGGACTCATTTGTGTTTGTAAAAATATTCTGTGAATAATTTTTCGGTAATGTATTTGGACAGCTGAGAAGTTAATAATTTTTAGGTGTCAAAATACACACAGTGATTGTGGTAAGCTGTGAAAGCACCCTACTCTGTAGATGTGCCTAATATCTGGAATGAACACCCCATCACCCAAAAATCATCTGAAAAACAAATACCATTATGACCGTATCTATTGCGACACTGTATGTTTTGGGTCAACTGATAATTTAATTATTTTTTGGTGTTCCAATACATACGGTCATTATGGTACTGCAAAAAACTGTGCACTTTTTTTCTGAAATTTCATATCCATCCTAAATGTTTGCCGGTCCCTTGCCCTGTTGATAACTTTTTCCCGGCCATACCTGTTCATCAGATCACATACTTAATGACTCGGGTTTGTTGTGCCTATGAGCTGGGGTTGCTCAAGGACATATTATATTAAGTGGTTGGCCTCTTATCAGAAATTAAGTTAGTTAAGATGCATTCTGAGTTAAACTACTATTTTAACTGTTCCTAAGAAAGTGTATATGAGCAATATTGAGTTATTGAATCATACTTACTACCATATATTATTATGTCAATTTGGTATTTCATGTTATTTGATAATGTATGCATTTACAAAATTACCAACTGCCAGGAATATTAAACGTACATGTGGCACACAGATATAGTTTTCCTGCTTTGCGCCATTTTATTTTAAAGTTCTGTATTATGTGAAAACAAGTTATTATAGAGTTGAGAAAGTGATATATCTAGTGTACGTATAAAATGTAATGTTGATTCACTGGAAATTTGTATTTAAAAGATGGACAATCTCAGAATGAAATTTTAACATAAATCATTTTCACATACACCTTATAGTCATGTAAGTTGAAGTCACTGCAAAACTATAATTACAGCTTCTAACTCTGCATTAATTGATTAATAAGTTATAATTACACCTGCAGTTGAACCCATGCCAGTAAATGTGTGACTCAAAAGAACTCACCTGGTAATAAGATGTAAACAGAGTAGCGCGGAAAAACATCTGACCAACCAGAGGAGAACCTGGCAACAGAAGCAGTGCACTGTGGGTAAAAAAGTAAAGATAAGTTCTTATACAGCACAGTATACAATCAAAAGGACTACTCAAAGCACCTTACACTTTACTCCCTGGCAGACCTGTTCAATCAAACACCATCTTTACTTCTCTGGGAGTATCCAGCCACACTGCTATTAATGCATGAAGACTATTCGTATACAAATATCCACCACTGTCTATAGCCAGGTACTCATTCGTACAGCTGAGTGGACTGGAACAACTTAGAGTGAGCAAACTTGCCCAAGGTTCAACACTGCAACACTGGATTTGAACTCGGGTTCTCTTGGTCGAGAGTCCAAAGTTCTAGTCACTGTACCACTGCGCCCCACGAGTAGTGAGTTGTTAATGGTGCAAGTAGCCAAGTGCTACAACTTACACGAAGTTACAGAACTTTACAGGGAAGTTCGAACCAATAGCAACAGCCCTGATTTTAATTAACAATACCTGGCACCTGTCTTTGGCAAGACACCCGAGAAAAAATATAATATTTTTTATAGAACTCAAACTGAGGCTGCCTGTTCAGGACTCCATAATTATGAAGATATTAAAAATAAAGCAATATTTACTATCTAAAATAAACATGTTGAAGGTAAACTGCCAAATTGTGTTTAATAAACCTATTTAAAGCAGTGTTTGCAATTTGAATATTTCTACATGTAAATGTCTAAATGTCTATCAATTACAGAAGCCAGCTAGGTTAACAACAAGGCCCTTTGATGTTCCGCATGTTCACATCGTTCACAAATTCAAGACAACTTTTTCGGTTACCAACAGTCAATAAAAATGTCTATTTAATATAGTTAACCTAAAGTTCCTAAACTATGCAGGTATTAGGATTGGCATTAGTCATTACTTTAATGCTTATGTGATTCTAAGTTATAACTTGTTAAGTTCATGCAAAATGTAAATAATAATGAAATACGCAAACCAGCCACAAAGATAATTGTGCCCTATATTGATACTGGTAATCTTAATGAGCTTTCTTCAGTATTTAACAATTTCTCAGTTAATCTGCTCATTATGCAAGGCTTTAAACTTAAATCTGCCACTCTGTGGTAAAATCATTAACAGCGGGGTGTATGCTGTGCAGCTGTAGTATCAGGGCTTAAAGTTGTGAGCTGTGGCTGGCCAATGGCGGCCAAATATTGTCATGGCGAGTGATTTTTAAATAATGGGAGCCAGCTGGCGAGTGTAAAGATTTGTCTAAATCTATTAATACTGCTGCTCCAGTGCCTGACCACTTCTTGCAGGGGCTGGTGAAAATAATTATCACTCACTTGGTACAATATATCCAGATGAAATTAGCAAAAGTTACAGTGGCAGTGGTGTAATTTTAGTGATAAGGGGGCACAGCACAGTAGGCTGAGAATGTCATCATTCACTTGAAGCAATTTAGCATTACAAAGTCTACCAAATCACTGAAGTCAGTCAGTATGATTAAAATTAATTAGTAACTTCCTGAATGTAATAGCATTCTCAGGCAGTGTGAATGGCGGCTAACTTATCACCGTGTCCACTTTTGAGAAGGGCTGGATTGGCCAAAAGGTGGACCTTGGGGTGGGGTGCGATGGCCGAGTGGTAGGGTTGTAATTACAGAAATTGTGTTTGTCAAGTATGCAACCATGCATTTATATTTTCCATGACTACTTGAGCTTTCAAAGATGACATATTATGTATCTATATTATAATCTATGACAGCTATCAGTATTATGGTTTCTTTCAAGCTGCAGCCATAGTATTATGGCAATTCACACAATTACTAACTTCATCAGTTTATAACAAATGTTCACATAGCCATCAGGCAGTAAAACTGTTATTTCCTGTAAGGATGAATGAGACTATAGTAATTTCCTAATCTTTACTGTTACGGAGAAAGGACTGTTCTACATCTATGGTGACCATAAATGTGAGGTAACTAAATCACCATGTAATTATCAATAGCAATATATTGCAAGTTATCTGGAGGTTCATTCTACACACTTGTTAAGTTTTACTGTTACTGCATTGCGTGACTGATTGTCCAGAGATATATATGTAAAATTAAAAACAAATTGTCTGTTTCGGTCTTATTGATGCTAGCGATAGTCTTGATTTAAATCAAGACAAGTTGTATATTCATGACCGGAATATTCATACCAGGTCAAAATTCGTGGCACTGAAATCTTGTGTTCTAAAGCTTTTGTCCTATTTTAGTACTCTGCATCATCTAGCACTGGTACACGTGACATGCGAACAATTTACACAGCATAGATAGCAAACATGATTTTTGATGCAGGTGTCTTCGACAAGATTTATTGGTATATTTTCATAAGTTCTTCACTGAAAACAACAATGTTTGTTTGCAGAAATTTGAAAGAATATGTGTTAGAGAGATTTTGCACATAAATATCTAATGGAAGAATTTGATCATGTTTTAATAAAAATGGCAAAACACGATTGGACCCACGATTATTGCCCGCAGCCTCAGGCTTTGCCAGAGCAGTGCCAGAGGGCCATACCAGTATAATTAATGGGATTAATGCCAGTAAATTGAGTAATGGCATGCGGTAACAATGATATTAATAATCGCCTATTCATTCCATGGCTTCGCCGGTCACGGAGATTTAGTGAAGAAACTGAATTCAGTCCACATACCGACGCCTTTGTAGAGACCGCCAAATCCTTCCCATTTTAGCGTCTTGACAAAACAGTCCGCTAGACCGTTGTAGACGGGTTTGGCCACCGGCTGCGTCTGCAGTCGTACTTTGAGGGTGTCAAACGGATGCCCAACCAAAACCACTCCAATACCGCCCACGGTGCCCGCTATGCTATTCTTTAGCATCCTTGTAACAACGGAATCCTTGGCAAGTAAAGCCATTTTACAGCGAATACTGATCGTACGTTACGTAAGTTTCATTGTTAGTATAACATGCAGGACATTCGACCAAATCAAGCGCTTGTTCAGGTGCGATGAATGATATGGCAATCGGGATCGGTGTTAATGAGCCGGTAGTATTGATAGCATTGTATACACCAGATGGCGCCACAACATTAAACAAAAACAATCGTACCTGTATTTCCGGTCAGGTGGCGCTGCTGTAGGCACGATTTTACCCTACCCGTTTCCAGAGACTGTTTTCTAACTAACGTGTGTCACCACTGTTTCGACAACAGCACAAGAAACTGCGAGTTTGCTGAATTAGGCCGACTCAGTTAAACATTTTATAAGCATTTCTGTAGAATTCTATAAAATTTGAGGTGACCAAAAATTTTATATATAATTCTAGAGCTCTATAAATATTATATAGAAATATATGTAGTTACATAAATTGAAGTGGCCATAGAAATCCTATAGAACATTTAATATAATATTCTATAGAATATTCAATATATTTCAATCGGATTTTAATGCCACATTTCATAGAATGCTATGTATTTATATTTATTTTCTATTGATTTCTATAGAATTCTATATCATTTTTTGCCAAGGGATACATATTTTCAATTATTTGTGCGTACGCCGAATATCCATTTTTCGCGTATGAACTTCAAGTCAAACAACATATAACGCGTTTACCTTTGATAGGACCGCAACAACTGTGACGTACGTAGCATTCAATAACTTCCCGTTCGCGTTTGGCGCTGGTGTCGGCGTAGGCCCACATACTAGTGATCCACCCCCTATGTTCCAAGTACTAGTGATCCACCCCCTATGTTCCAAGTACTAGTGATCGACCCACTATGTTCCAAGTACTAGTGATCCACCCCCTATGTTCCATGTAATAGTGATCCATCCCTATGCAACATGTACTAGTGGTCCACCCCCTATGCACCATGTACTAGTGATCCACCCTCTATGCACCATGTACTAGTGATCCACCCCCTATGCACCATGTACTAGTGATTCACCCCTATGCACAATATACTAGTTATCCACTCCCTATGGACCATGTACCAGTGATCCACCACTATGCACCATGTACTAGTCATCCACCCCCTATGCACCATGTACCAGTGATCCACCCCCTATGCACCATGTACTAGTCATCCACCCCCTATGCACCATCTACTAGTCATCCACCCCCTATGTTCCGTGTACTAGTCATCCACCAACTATGCACCATGTACTAGTGATCCACCCCCTATGTTCCATGTATTAGTGATCCACCCCTATGCACCATGTACTAGTGATCCACCCGTATGCACCGTGTACAAGTGATCCACCCCCTGTGCACCATGTACTAGTGATCCACACCTACACACCACGTAATAGTGATCCACCCCTACGCACCATGTACTAGTGATCCACCCCTATGTTCCATGTACTAGTAATCTACCCCTATGCTCCATGTACTAGTGATCCACCCTCTATGCACCATGTACTAGTGATCACCCCCTCCTATGCACCATGTACTAGTGATCCACCCCTATGTTCCATGTACTAGTAATCTACCCCTATGCTCCATGTACTAGTGATCCACCCTCTATGCACCATGTACTAGTGATCACCCCCTACGTTCCATGTACTAGTGATCCACCCCTATGTTCCAAGTACTAGTGATCCACCCCCTATGTCCCAAGTACTAGTGATCCACCCCCTATGCACCATGTACTAGTGATCCACCCCCTATGCACAATGTACTAGTGATCCACCCCCTATGTTCCATGTAGTAATAATCTACCCCCTATGTTCCAAATACTAGTGATCCACCCCCTATGTCCCAAGTACTAGTGATCCACCCCATATGCACCATGTACTAGTGATCCACCCCCTATGCACCATGTACTAGTGACCCACCCCTTATGTTCCATGTACTAGTAATCTACCTCTATGCACCATGTACTAATGATCCACCCACTATGCACCATGTACTAGTGATCCACCCCCTATGCACCATGTACTAATGATCCACCCAATATGCACCATGTACTAGTGATCCACCCCTTATGTTCCAAGTACTAATGATCCACCCCTATGCACCATGTACTTGTGATCTACCCCCTACGCACCACGTACTAGTGATCTACCCCCTATGCACCATGTACTAGTGATCCACCCCCTTATGTTCCATGTACTAATGATCCACCCACTATGCACCATGTACTAGTGATCCACCCCTTATGTTCCAAGTACTAGTGATCCACCCCCTATGTTCCAAGTACAAGTGATACACCCCATATGTTCCAAGTACTAGTGATCCAACCCCTATGTTCCAAGTACTAGTGATCCACCCCCTATGTTCCAAGAACTAGTGATCCTCCCCCTATGTACCATGTACTAGTGATCCACCCCCTATGTTCCAAGTACTAGTGATCCACCCGTTGTGCACCATGTATTGGCGATCCATCTGATTTTATAAAAAATGTTTTGCTGGGATCCATCGCAATCACCATTCATTACACAGTCTTGCCAATTATAACATTGCAACGTCGATGTCTGTCTTCAGTCTTAGTCTTATATAATAATCCGCAAATTCCCAGCAGGAATAATGCACGAATGAAGAGAGGCAATGCGCTCAAGGTGGCTCCCCTAGCTGAAGCTCCGACCCAGCCCATCTAACATTAATTTTGTTCCGGCGCCTGTATATATATTGTATACCGACAACTGCTCAATGCATTCTTACCGGCGGACCGTTTACGACGTGGCGGGAAAAAGACGTTTATCTTGCCGCAAACGTTCTTGTTACGGTGTCGCGCTTACATTTATCCGGGCGTTAAATAATATCCGGGTGATGTTTCTGCGCGTGCGGGTATCCAGGGAAATGTATTTAGCACCAGCTACGACTGTCGCATTTATCCGGGCGTTATGTATGTTTATATGTATATATATATATTTATATATAATAATTATGTCTATATATATATACATAAATTATCAAATGTTTGCTTCCCACATACATAAACAATTTCTCTCGTAAAACAGTTTCTTCTCCACGCACACGTCACGTGACATACTCTTATACTTGGTCACAAATCTGAAACAGCAAATTATAATTATGTACTCTAACTATAATGCTCGTATTATGACAACAAACAAAACATATTTAACTACTGGATATTATTTATCATTATGTGATCTACTGGTGCCAAATATTATGAATTACATATGCAAATAAACATAACCCGGATGAAATTTAACGCCCGGATAAATATAAACGCAACAACGGCATCAAGTAACTGACGTAAATCTATTATCGGTTTTGTCGAGAAGATATTTTAGTAAGTTTTTACGTGTAGGCTGTGCATTTTATATTAGCAACATTCTTACGCTAAACTGACTTTGAAGATACCATGTAGTTGTTATTGAACGTCTGTCATCTTCTGAAGTTTGGTTCTTTATGAAACTAACCATTATTTGAAAAATTCTGTTCGGCTCCACACGTACATTGTAAAATCTAGGTCAGCAGTATTTAAACTGTAGCTTGTTTTAACCATGCCGAACCCGTACGAGGACTACTACGTTCGACAGGTCGGCGGTCAACTGCCGGTCTTCGTCGGCGGTCGAGGTCAACGAGGACACGGTCTGGGTAATATCTTCGGGAGCCTGTTTCGAAGCGTCATGCCGCTTTTTAAGAGAGGCACCATGGCGTTGGGAAAACGCGCGCTCAAAACCGGCGTGCACGTGGCGCGGGACGTCGTCGGCGGCGGCAATCTGAAAGCGTCGATAAAACGACGCGCGAAGGAGGCCGGCGTCGATCTTCTCGACGGCCTATTGAAAGGGCCGGCGCCGAAGAGGCGGATGAAAAAAGGGCCGCCTATAAAGAAGCCGCGTCGAACGGCGACGACCGTTAGTAGACGGAAGAGAGGGCGTCGACCGGTCGATATATTCGACGCGTAACGATGGCGTTCGTAAATACAGCGTGCGAGGGCGTGAAGTCCGAACTGGACCTGTTCACCGGACCGATGACGCAGAAGAGCATCGAGAGCAGTCAGTGGACCGTCTACCAACCGCTGACGGCTCTCGACGCCGGCGGTCCTATCGAGTTCCTCATTCCGGGGTCGGGTAACGACTATACGGACCTGGCGACCCTTCAAACGTACGTCCGCTTCAAAGTGGTTCAGGGGGACGGTACCGATCTGGCGGCCGGCACCAACGTGGCGCCGGTCAACAATTTCCTCCATTCGATGTTCAGTCAAATCGACGTGTCGCTGAACGGTACGCTCGTGACGCCGTCGACCAATACGTACGCGTACCGGGCCTACATCGAGACCCTGCTGAGTTACGGTAGCGACGCGAAACGATCGCATTTCACGGTGTCGTTGTGGTACAAAGACAGCGCCGGACACATGAACGCGCGAGGGGACGACAACACCGGGTTCGTAGCTCGGCGCGACCTGACGGCGGCCAGCGCCGAGGTGGAGATGATGGGACACCTGCACGTCGACGCGTTTATGCTAAACCTCCTCCTACCGAGCGGCATCGACACGAAAATACGCATGGTCCACTCGAAGGACGCCTTCGCGCTCATAGGCCCGGCTGCCGCGCCGGGGTGGCATATCGTGATGCGCTCGATTTGCCTGTACGTCCGAAAAGTGAAGTTGAACCCGGAAGTCCAGCTGGGTCATATCAAAGCGTGGACTTTGGGAACGGCTAAGTTTCCGATGCGCCGCGTCGACTGCAAGTCGTTCTCGATAACGGCGGGTACGCTATCGCACACGCACGAGAACCTGTACATGGGCGCGATTCCGAAACGCATAATCCTGATGATGATCGACAACGCCGCCTACAACGGAGACTACACTAGAAATCCGTTCAACGCACAGCACAACGACATAAACTTCCTCGCGCTCATCGTCGACGGACGTCAGGTGCCGAGCAAGCCGCTGCAGCCGGACTTCCCGCACCACCGGTGCATACGAAACTACATGAATCTCTTCGAGGCCATCGGAAAGGCGGGAGAGGACGCTGGGAACGACATATCGCGCTCGGACTTCGAAGCCGGCTACACCGTCTTCGCTTTCGACCTGACCCCCGACTGCTGCGACGGGGACCAATTCAACGTCGTGCGTCAGGGGACCGTGGGCGCTGAAATGCAGTTCACGACACCGCTAGCCCGACCGATGAACGTCGTCGTGTACGCGGAATTCGAGACGGTGATGGAGATCGACCGGACCCGGAACGTCCTGTACGACTGTACGTCGTAATGGATACGATCCAACTGCTGCGTCGCCTCGAACTCGATGCGTACGCTAAACACATCGTCGTCGGCGTCGTACCTAAAGATGCGCTACTTACCACCGCCGTCACCACTTACCCGACGGCCTTCGTGTGCAATACCGACGATGGCGGCGAACCGGGGGAGCACTGGGTGGCCGTTTACGTCGACCGGCGAGGCATTGGCGAGTACTTCGATTCGTACGGTCTGCCGCCGCTGCATGCCGACTTCCGCGCCTTCCTGCACCGACATTGCGGCGACGCGTGGACGTACAACGACAAGCGATTGCAGAGCGTCGTCTCTAACGTGTGCGGACAATATTGCGTCACCTACCTACTCCTACGATGTCGCGGCATGCCGTTGACGTCGTTCCAGAACCTATTCGGCACCAATCGGGTGGACAATGACTGTCTCGTATTCGATTGGCTAAAGCCACATTAAAACAGCTTCGCTTCGCTTCGCTTTTACGTGTATAGTAATAAAAAAACGATGACAAACAAATGTACGCGATTTTGTTTTATTACCCTACCCTACATACATACATACATACAGAACCCTACCCCTAGGCGGCCCCCACCCCCCTAGTTGAGTTAGACGAGTAGTTAGTCGAGTTAGACGAGTATCGGTGCCGTGGTGACACCGTCGTCGAGCACGCGGCGTTTAGCGTAGAAATAGCTCAACGCCGCGCGCTCTTGAACGTACGTCAACACGGACGAGTTTTTCACCTGGAAGCCGCGGTTCCAACCGACGCCGCTGCGTCGGTCGCGCAGTACGGCGAGGAAGGTGTGCTCGTCGATATCGTTCTGACGCTTGCTCAATCCCTTCGTGCTGTACTTCGCGCCGTTGTTGCCGCCGAAGCAGTAGTACGTCTTACTGCACAGCGCCACGATTCCGTCGTCGCGCCAATCTTCTTTGAAGAGACCCGGCGTTCGACGATCGAACAGAAGACGGCGCGCGCAGCAGTCCCCACCCTCCCACGTCAGTCCGGCGACGCGGCGTCGTACGTACGCGTCGCAACATTCGGCCGGAAACCAGAGCGACCGATTCCGGAAGTAGTGTTCGCGCAGCGCTTCCGGTACGAGCGCGTCGATGTCGTGACCCGCGAGGGCTATGTACGCCGAGTCGGTGTCCATAGCGCAGTACTGAAAGAGCGGTCGGGGAATGTAGGCGTCGACGAAGTCGTAATAAAACTCGAGCATTCGTAATTTCGCGTATTGATACACGAAATAACCGATTTGAATCGGCAGGCCGTAGACGACGGTGCGCTTGTTCAGCGCCACCTCGTACAGCTCATCGTCGACGACGACGTCGAGTTGCCGGAAGCGACGGTTGTTGACGAGTTGCGAGGCGCCTACCGGCGTGGCGTACTTGATATCCCGGTGCCGATCGACGCGCGTAATCGTTTTCCCGTACGAACTTTTGCCGAGTAGTTTAAAGGTGTCGGCGATGATCGCTTTGTCGGGGTCGACGTCGCCCTCGCGTCGCGCCGTCGACACCGTGTCGCCGAAACGGCGAAAGCACGCGATCGGCGTGTACTCGATCACCCGGTAGATGCGCGCGACGACGAGCCCGTGCTCCAGATACCAGCGTAGGAGGGGCGTGGCGAGCACGATCGCCGTGCCGAAGTAGCTACCGACGAGCGTCCGTTCAGGTCGGGTGAGTAGATCGTGCGACTCGGCGTAGCGGCGCATGAACGGGCTGAGATCGTCGCGCGTGATATCGACGTTCTTGAACACGGGCTGCATTTCGGCGAACTTAGTGCGCAGCGCTTCCGGCACGGCGATATCGCACTGCACGAGGCCGAATAGAGATCCGTCGCGTACACTCTCCAGTATCGTCGAGTGCGTACACCCCGCCGGTTGCCATCGTGACGCGTCGGGCGGCACCACGGGGGGTCCCACGGCTCGCCACTGGCACTCCCACATTTCGACGACGGCGTCGACGTGGCGGCGCAGGTAGGCCGTCAAGGCGATCGTCGCGGCGTACAGCGTCGTCATCGGTTGACCGTTGACGGCGTTCGTCGTCACGTGCGTCTGGCATATCGGGCAGCCGTGAAAGTAGCAGCCGTGAAATTGATACGCCGTTCGCGTGGCGGCGCACCAACCGTCGACTCGGTACTTGCCGACGCGCTTCTCGCGTCCGTTCAACTGGTGCCGTATAGGAGTGCCGATTCGTTCCGCTTCGTACGTCAACCACACTACAGCTATACGACCGTAGCGGTGCACGCGTTCCGCTCGAAAGCCGGTCTCCGCGCGTCGGCGCGTGTACCAACCCGTCGGCATCTCCCGCATCATCGCCGATAGATAGAGGCCGTTCGCGTCATAGCCGACTATCGAACGACACGGGTTGGTACCTCGAATCGACGTCACGCCGGCTTCGTGATGACGCGCGAAGATGATCGACGGATCGCCGACGATCTGCGACTGCAGTAGGCGGTGCAGGTCTTTGTTGGGCTCGTTGAACAGCGAGAAATGGATTGACAGCGGCAGGTCGTTGAATAGGTACAACAACGTCAACCCCGGTACGCTGATGGCGTCCTTGAACATGTCGATGCGCTGACGGCGATAGAAGGCGAACTGCCGCTCGAGGGCCTCGAGAAACGGCGCCACATCTCGGTTATTATACCGTATCGTCGTCATGCGCTCGTCGCGCCACGCCGTCGCACAAATTTCGTACGCCTCCGCGGAGATTCCCTCGCGTTTCAGGTGGCTGTAGAAAGTTTCGCGCGGCGGCAGGACGGTCTCGTCCAGGCGCGTCAACGCGTCGATATATTCGTACGGAAAGTACCCCTTCGTCGCCGCGCAGCCGTACGCTTTCAGATAGCGGTCGTAGCTGACACCGGGCGCGAGGTAATTAATTATGTCGAGAAATGTCAACGTCGACGTCGTCAGGCACATGTAATTGTTCTGTCGTTTAATGGTGAACGCCGACGATGTGTGCTGCGCGTCGTCGGTTATGAGCAGGGGGGTCAAGTACTTTTTGACGACATTCAAATCGTACTTACCGCTGTTGAAGCCCAGTACTGGCATTTGACGAAGGTGCGTCCACAGGCGGTCGGCGAGTGCGGCGTACGGTGACGCATCTTTGTCGTCGTCGCGTCGTCGCCGCCAGTCGGAGCGCCTCGAAGACCGCGTCATAGCGGGGGCGTAGAGCCGCGCACGCCGCCGCGCTCACGGCTTCCAGGTCATCGATGAGGCGGCGCGCTAGTTCGGCCGAATCACCGGTCGTGACGTAACAACGCGCCGCTTCGTGTCCGGGCACGTTCGACGCGACGCTCACGCTGAGCAGTTCGTGTCGCGCTAGCCACCGGCATTTGTCGGTATCCGGCGGCAGCTCGTTGGCGGCAAAATAACATTCAAAATCGAATGTCGCGCGGTACGGATAGTAGCGCAGGTCGTCGCCGACGTCGATACCTTCGTCGTCGAGCCGCTGAAATGCGGACGGCGTCGGTCGGTAGACGCCGCCGGGGAACACGTGACGAACACCGCCTTCGCACGTCGTTTCGTGACGTCGTAACGTCGACGGGTACCGCTAGAGGGAGTTGCCGCATTTCGAGCACTTGTACGTTTTCGCGTACGCGCGCAGGTCGACTATGTACGAGAAGTGCTTCTCGTACAGGTTGACGTTAAAGGGTCGTGGGGTGCGTTTCGATCGACCGACGGACTAGTTCGGCGGCGCTAGCCGCCGTCAGTCGATAGACGGCGATGTTGATGCCGAAAACCGTCTCCACGCGTTCCAGTTCGTTCAGGCGCACGCCGTTCGTCGTCGTCGTGCCGTAGCGCGCGCGCAGTTGTTTAGCGACTCGCGTTAAACGGGTCGTATTTAGTTTGCCCCCGTTCCGCGTTCCGCGACCGCCGCCTTGCAGGTGGAGGCCGATGCACCGGAAGAGGCATAGATGATCGTCGTAGGGCGTGCCTCGACGATCGTTCGTCAACGTCACGACGTGCCTGTTGTTGCGCACGTAGGCGGGGAGCGCGACGCCAACGCACCCGATAGGATGGTTTAGGATGGCGTTCACGAAGTAGGTGGCGTTCGTTACGAGCTCGACCACCCACCCCGAGTCGGGACGCTGCGCGATGACGTACTGTAGTACGTCGGTCGTGCGCACGACGTCGAGGAATCGTTCGAAAGAACGGCTATCGGTAACGAGGGCGGGGGTTTCGAGAAGGCGACCGCAGCAGTTACAGGACGAATGAAAATAGCGGTAACGACCCGACACCTTGTGGCGTAACACGAAACCATAGCTTACGTTTATTTTAAACGCATTCTTTTGTTCGCGAAACATAACCCTCAGACGCGGTTCGAGCACCCGCGTACTCGTACAGGCGGTCATGCGATAGTTGTAGCGGGACTGCACGACACCGAGCGCTACCGACGTCTCTATGCTACGTCGATGATCGTCCACGACGCGTTGAAGAGCGTCGGCTGATGGTGGTGGTGGTGGATTGGAATCATCGGGAGGTTGCGACACCTGAAGAGCGCACCGGTCCCTCGGGTGTCGTAACATAGCGGCGCGCGTACTGTACGTTGCGCCGCATTTCGGACACTCGTCGCTTTACGCATAGCGCGTTATCGCCGCATCGTTTCGAACTCTTCGCGTGTCGTTCTAACGTCGACTGTTTCGCGAAATAAGTACCGCATTTCGGACATTGCCACCTAGTAGTAGATGGCATACTTTTTTGTGCTGCTACTTTTTCGAGCACCCCTATTTATAACAGAGGTGGCGGTGGTGGTGGTGGTACGGACATGCGCAGTGTTTTGTTAAGTAACGTGGGGTGGCGGTGGTTTTGTTAAGTAACGTGGTGGTGCGCGGTGTTGTTGTTGCGGTGGTGGTACGGACATTGTTGTTGTTGTTGTTGTGGTGGTGGTGGTGGTGGTACGGACATGCGCAGTGTTTTGTTAAGTAACGTGGGGTGGCGGTGGTTTTGTTAAGTAACGTGGTGGTGCGCGGTGTTGTTGTTGCGGTGGTGGTACGGACATGCGCAGTGGTGGTGGTGGGTGCTTTCGAACACCTAGTATTAACAGTGGTGGTGGGTGCTTTCGAACGCCTAGTGTTAACCTAGTGTGTGTTTTGTTACATAACTCGGAAACGGAACGTACATTTTCAACGTTTTATTAAGCGTATCGTACAACGTAAAGCGATTTTTATTAAATCAGCAGAAGTGCAAATAAGCAGTAATGTTCATTCAGATTAGAGACCGCTTCTGCACTGGATGTACACGTGCACGGCCGATTCCAGTCGAGCTCGGTTGACGAAGTCGCGCCAATCCGTGCCAAGTAGCCAGTCCGACACGAACTGGACCAAATACAGCTCCCCCGCACGCCCCGGTTGCTGTCCGTACGCCTTAACGTGTAGTAGCTGCACGAGACGCACGAAGGTCGGTATCAGCGATCGATGTAGACACGTTTCCAACACGGCGTTGAAGTGATGCGTGACGAGGTCGGATACGTTGTCGTAGCGCTGTGCGTACACACGAGTAGGCCGACCCGCGCGATAGCCGACCATATGCACGTACGGACAGCCTTCATTGACCTCGCACGCGCCGCATCGATCGCGCGCCATCTCTAGTATCATCTCACCGAGGTGTTCGGCGAGAAGGGACATCGCGTGTCGTTCATAGCGGCAAGCCAACGGTCCCCGGCCCGTCTCGACGACGTGTCGTTGTATCACTTCCGGTGGTGATGGATTCCAACAACACGGCGGCGGCGCGCTCTGGTACAGACTTTCGTAAGCCGGCGGTGCACCAAGCGCCTCTTCGATGATAGCGTCCAACGCATTATCGAAGACGCCCACGCACCCCTACAGCACAAAGCATGTCCTAGCGTCAGCAAGGCGCCTACAAACATACATTATAATTAGTCTTCCCAGTCCCACGGCGATCGTGCGAACGACCGTAACGCGTGCGCATACTTTGCACGCGCATCATCGTCGTACTTCAGTAGTAGTCTCTCGAACGCAGCGGTGCTTTCACGTTCAAGCCGCCGTGCTCTCTACAAACACACATTATTATTAGTCCGCCTCTTTTTCAGCAGCAACACGGGCCAGCAGCGCAGCATCTTTCGTTTCACTATCCGTCACTGCCCTGTCCAGCAGTGTTTGTACGAACAAGGCAACCTCCGCGTACCTTGCACGCATCCTTTCGTTATTCGCTAACATGGCCAACAGTACACGACGCACCTCCTACAGACAAAAGAAATAAATGTCATGCTTTAAATAAGTTCGTAAGCTGAGCACCATGCTATTATTCGGCTATCTCGACTAGTAGGCGCGCATCGCTTCGTAAGCTGAACACCAGGCCATTATGTAATTTTCGGCTATCTCGGCTAGTAGGCGCGCAGCCTCGTCACTCGTCGGTTTACGCGTCAGCAACGCTGGCACCAGCGGGGACTCCTATACACAAACAACACAAGAAACCCATTAGTAGTCGTCGTCGTCGTCGTCGACGACGTATCTCTTCAGTGTGTGCACCGTATAAGACGCCTCTCCTTGCCAGGTCGTCTTACGCACACACTGACCTCCACTTTCGTACCTGTTAACTCAAGCACAGTATCGCGAAGATCCTCCTCATTTAATTCCACCAAGTAATCAGCCCGGTACTCAACGAGCTTAGCCATTTGCGTGTCAAATAGCGTAAGCCAAAGTTCATCTTCTTCGTCATCGCCGTCTCGTATCATGACACGCAGCGCAAAGAAATTTTTCACCATATCCTGTTCACCGTGGGTTCGACATAGCATAACGCCATCTTTGGCTTTCTGATACAGCTTGCGCCGGCAGTGGGAACATCCCCTATACGTGCACTGGTCTTTGTAAGACACAGCCTCGATAAAGGCGGGCGTCTTAAGTTTATATACGCCGTTCTCAGCGCACGCCAGCTCCCTCACACTCACCAAGGTAGCCTGTGACGACGTTGCGGTGCTGCACTCTCTCTCAAGCGACGCGCGTCGCGCCGGCTGCTCCAAAGCCGCTTCGTCGGCCCCACGTTTACGGCCGATCGGCGACGCTATAACCAACACGGGTCTCTTAACAGCAGGCGTTGTCTCCGCCGCAGCTGCTCCGCCTGCTGCTGCTATCGGTTGCTGCTGACTTCCGCTCGCCTTAGACGCCTGCTTACGCATCGCCTTCAGCTTTTTCGCCGGTGTCGTCATCTCGATATTGTCGGCCATTCTCGCGGTGGAAGGACGTCTGCTACTGCTGTAATAAGTCAGACCACTTGCGTTATACCACATAGCAATTTTTCAACCGTTTTATATAAGCAACATACGGCGCATGCGCACTTAACACATAACGCCCTAATCGACAGTTCTATTACAACATTACGCGCATGCGTTCTAACGCATAACTGCCTAGTATCCGATGTCTTTTGCTTTCGGAAAAAAATGAACGGTCATGTAGTGCGTTCGTTGACAAACGTTTATTTACAGTCAATTTTAATAAAATAATAACACTACACAATTCCCTACTCTCCACTGATCCCACACAATACGTAATTTCATACTTTTAACGATTCGGTTAGGTTTTGGAAAGAGCATTGTTCTCTCTTCGCATTCCATTCGCGATAAGCTATCGCCCCATTAGCGTCACGCGCGCCGCAGCTGGTTTGCGTCACCATTCGGTTTCTAGTTATTGCCAAGAAAAAAATCTGCGTTCACGTTAGTGCGTTCGTTGTCAAATGTGACTTTTACATCGAATTTCTATAATATTACTACACCACATAATTCCCTACGACCGCCTGATCCCACACAATACTTAATTTTCAGCGTTTCGGTTAGACTTTTGAAACGGTATTCACATTCAGTGTTTTTTGCGCATGCGCTCTTACTGACTAGTTTGCTTTAGAAAAAACCAGCTTTAAACGGTATTCAGTGTTTTTGCGCATGCGCTCTTAACGTGACTAGTTTGCTTTAGAAAAAACCAGCAGTCGTTGTTCATTTTCACACGAGTATGGCATCGGGTACCACGTTCACGTTTCCCACGACAAAGCAGCGGTGAGTTACTATTATTATTTAGCAATAAAAGTTGGCTTTTACAGGCGTTCTATTAGAGCGGTACGTTGGTTTTTACACGAGTCCCCTTATTCTTTATTAATTACATGTAATTAATAAGAACCTCGTTATGTGTCTCATTGAGTCAATAGAGCGGTTGGTTTTTACAGAGTACAGGAGTCTATTAATTAATAATTATTCATGTTGTTCACAGGCATTATTCATGTTTCACAGACCGTCTACACGCGAACGGCCTATATGTGTCGTCCGCCCTACAGTACGCCAGACAGCTGTCACACCGCCCACCGAAGACTGGGACGCTGGCGTCGACACCTCTAGACTAGCCCCTACACCCGACAGTAGCGATGATGATGTTGCCCCCGATGGGCTGATATCATCGTTTCTGAGACGGGACACCACCACCGGGCTATGGTACACCCCGGTACCACCGGATGAATTATTCGAACGACGTGGCTTCAACGCGCCGTTGATCCCCGCCCACCGGGGTATAATACTAGAAAGGCGACTCGACGCCTTCGAGTCCCGCGGAACGCATCTCCCGCCTCTTGCGCCGCCACGGGACACTGACGGTAGGCGGCAGCGACCCGATATGACGACAAGGGCCTGGCCCATTCGTGATTGAATAATAAAATATCACTTACACCACCGTTGTTGTTGTTGCTTCCTATATCCACCGCACGCAAACATCCCGCCTTACCAGGCCGCTGAGTACACACGCTGAATACATTTCGTTTCATTTTATTAAACGCGCAGTGCCAACTAACCGTTAAACGCACAGCTAAGCCGTTGAGCTAAATTTACGCCGTTATTTGCACAGCGCCTGCTGCAGCCGTACATTTCGTTTCATTTTATTAAACGCTCAGCGCCAACTAACCGTTAAACGCACAGCTAAGCCGTTGAGCTAAATTTACGCCGCACAGCGACCGCTGCTAGCCGTGGAGCTAAATTTAACCGCCCGTAACTAGGCCGTAGATCAAAGGCCACCGCTGCTGCTGCAGCGAACGCGCCGCATAGGGTACAGCGGGGTATTCTCGTACACAGTGGGTTTAGCGCCTTTATAACCACGGTGGTTTGAGCTATAACCGTATGGTTATATAAAGAACGTAACTAGGGACGCTGCTATACGTTGATCGCTAGGGCTAAACTAATCACTGGGCTAATCGCTAGGTGGCAGTACCTCACGCTAGGGGCGGTACCTCAAGGGAAGGGTCATCAATCAAAAAGTGACAGGCTGTCAATCACGTTTTTTATAAGTAGGTTCCCGAAAACGATCAGGTTACACAAAACCCTTTGATCTTTTTTTTATAAGTAGGTTCCCGAAAAAGATAAGGACGTTTTTTTATGCATGTAGTTAGGCCTAAAGTAGGTCAAAAAGGGGCGGGGCGAGGCTCCACCTATCCTCAATACTACTACCTCTCCATTTTTAAATACCAAACTCGAGTAAAGGACATTTTTGTAAGAACGTTTAGTAGTTGATATATTTAGTAATTTATTAGTAAAATATAACATTAACTATACTTTGATTTCACAGTCATTAAAGTAAGATCAAACGTATTGTTTGTCATACGTTTGATCTTACTTTAATGATTGTGAAATCAAAGTATATTTAATGTTATATTTTATTAATAAATTACTAGTGTCAGTGTACGGTAGAAGTTGCATCTTCCTGATAAGCGTTGAGATGCGAGGCTTTGTCACAGCTAGAGCATATCGCAGGTCATCAACAAGATCCAGTATATTTTATATCTTGATGTTAATGTTGATCCATATACAATGCCAGTTGTCCACAGCAGTACATTGGGAGGAGAACGGTGGGAGCTCTCTCAGAGCGAACTGGGTATTCACCACCAGCCTTTTGTGAGAAAGTTACCATGTCAGAATTGCGAGTCTTCCTTCGGCGTGCCATCTTCTCACACACCAAGGGATTCGTCTTTCGTTTTAACGACTCCTTCATCAACTGAAAAATAATATTACTATTCATTCCTTCTTCTCAGTGGTCTAGATCAGGGAAATATCCAAGTTGGCTTCTTCTATGGAAATTATGTGCGGCATGATGTAATCAGCAAACTGATGCTACTCTTTGTTCTCTTCAAGTGTCGTTGACAATTTGCAGAACATTGTATACCTCATTAGCCTGAACATCATGTTGGTAAAACTGGGTTTGCGAAGGACGCTGGCAACCTTTCCTTGAGCTGTGATAACACTCACCATATTCCTTTCTTGTGAGAGGTTCAGATGATTGATCTCACAAAAACACGTGCTATATAGCTCAGCTGTATAATAACTGTATAGCCTCTTTGTATGACATCGTCATCTGAAATTTTGGTATGTACATAGCGATTCTCCTCCTTTCAAGAACATGATGTTGTTTCTTAATTCGAGAAAACAATGGAATGCTGTGTCCTTGATAACCAGTGACAATCCATGTGGAAGAGAAGAACACCAACATCGGATCAAATCTCTTCACATTCACTGACAATTCAGGGGTTCGTGGCACTGCTTGGTAAACAATTTAGAGAACAGACATTCCTCTTCTTACACTTACAGTCATTTTTCCTGTACAAGCAACTGTGCACATTAGACAACGTTATGCTGATTCATTCAACTGAAGCGCGAAGCATCGAAGGATCCAAAGGATCCTGATCCAAAAGCTATTCGCTCGTGTCAGATATTCAGTATTCACAGTTAAGTCCTAAAATTATATCTGGTTCATATGTATCCCTTGTTCCTTGTTAAGGACGAGTCTCGATGCTTCAACAATACATGGTTCCGACTGTAAGGGACTTATTATTTTCAGTGTGATACATTCTTAAGTTCTGGTACGTATTTCTACAACATATATCTCCAATGTAACATGCTACAAGAGCGTAGTCGTGATGAATTAATTACTAAAACTCCATACTTTTAAAAGCTTGTTTTGCCACCCGAAAATGCCCGAATTACTAAGGGGGTAATTAATCCGACTTACGAGTACTGTCTTTGGTAATGTGATATATGTGTGACGGCTCACAACGTTGCTGAAAGCTGTGTCATGATCTGTCTGAAAGTTGCTTTCTTAACTGCAGCCACAGCAGGAATGTAGGTGCACGCTTTATGACTGACTCACTTCACGGCATCATTATTTCTGTAGGTTAGCAAAATTCATCGAATTTATTGTTGTCTATACTTCTATATGACGAAATTATTGTAGTCGAATATCTCTTGTTTGACTACGTTAGACTGGCGTAATATTGTGTGGAAAGTCAGTGCTATCAAAAGCAGAGGTCACCACTGAGAAAACGAGTTTTAAAACGCCATTACTATATTAGACTTAGTATTACTGCTAACAACTGTTTGTTATTGCGTGGTTGAGTATAACATAGCAAACACAAAAATCAACTGATGCAGCTACAGCTTCTGACATCTTGAACACTAAATTCCCAAGCAAACCAGGCCATCGGGCTTTGATTATGTGGCCTGATATTTCTTCCGAAACTGGGTTGCGCTGACACCGAGTTATCTGGCTTGTGGCCAGTGTGGGCGATAATGTAGAACATTTGACATATACTACCGTCACATACTTATTTTGAAATACCTTAGCCTTGGTTAGGATGATTCTGATCGCAGGATTCAGTTGGTTAATCGGTTATCAGACTTTCACCATCAGTTTCTAATATTAAAAGGTTAGGCAATCTTACTTTCTGACCTACCCATAAAAACGACCACCTAGGCTAGTCTACGGCTACACTGCCTACAGCCGCCAAACTTCTCCATACTGTCATACATTATTATATGTTACATGTCTTATATATATAATATGCACACACTACGTTATCAAAAAATACGATACTTGGGTAGAATCCGGACCCACTTCGATTTAGCCGTTACAACTTGAGACAAGTTGAGTTTTGCCTAACTATGATACGCCAGAGCGTTAGTTCCATAATTCAACATCATCCCAGACTTATGTTGTATTAGTCTTAACGCACTTTTGAAACCCAAGTAGTGTCCCGGTTTGCGCTAGTCTTTACCGATGCGGTCGTGCGTTACCGCATCGCGCTCGTAAAATGAACGATATGGCGGCGCATGTTGATGCAAACCGGGGCACTATTTACGCCTCGGAAGTGCGCTAAGATGCAATATTCTTAAACGTAAATATACCTGGGATAATGTTGAATAATGGAACTAACGCACTGATATATCAACGTTAGGCAAAAGTCAAGTTATAACGGCGAAATCGACGTGGGTCCGGATTTTACACAAGTGCCAACAAAACATTTACATTCCTGTGACGATCAAAAGTCGCACAAAGAGTAAAACTAAAACTCGACATCTGAGATGTCGAGTTTTAGTTTTAGAGCCATCGCCAGAGACGTGACATCTCTGGCGATGGCTCTACGACTACGAATCCACGGCTACATTCAGAATCGATATTGCGTAGAGGCGTCGCGCACGCACGGACACCAATAATTATAAACATATTTACATACGCACGTACATACATCTATAATTATGAATATATGTGCGTATGCACACACCCACACACACCTATAATTATACATATATATATATATATATATATATATATATATGACCACACATATAAAATTATGCGTCCTCAGTTATAGTAATGACAATGGACAGGGTTGAACGTCGTTTGTGCAGCGACGATATTCCATGGTTCAACCACTCGATGGAATGCGTTTTTCATACATTTAGTAATGCTGTTTGCTTCAATAATTTAAGAGTGTCCTCTTTTTCTTAAGTTTAATGATACGTCCTCCCATTTCAGGGGGGGTTGGTGCAGATTCATTATCACACATTGTATACGTTATTGTACTGGCTTCTATTGTTTCTGTCATAGTCTTCGACATGCTATTGTACTGGCTTCTATTGTTTCTGTCATAGTCTTCGTCATGCTATTGTACTGGCTTCTATTGTTTCTGTCATAGTCTTCGTCATGCTAGTGTACTGGCTTCTATTGTTTCTGTCATAGTCTTCGTCATGCTATTGTACTGGCTTCTATTGTTTCTGTCATAATCTTCGTCATGCTATTGTACTGGCTTCTATTGTTTCTGTCATTGTCTTCGTCATGCTATTGTACTGACTTCTATTGTTTCTGTCATTGTCTTCGTCATGCTATTGTACTGACTTCTATTGTTTCTGTCATAGTCTTCGTCATGCTATTGTACTGGCTTCTATTGTTTCTGTCATAGTCTTCGTCATGCTATTGTACTGGCTTCTACTGTTTCTGTCATTGTCTTCGTTATGATATTGTGCGTAGCTTAAGTAATCTCAGACATTCTACTTAGTCATAGTTGATAGTAAAACGACATTGAATGGATATAGTTGGCTACAATAGAACGAATCTAATTTTCTGAAATTTTCCTATGTCTGCTGGTATCTCTAAAGTTGCCTACATCTACACTAGTGACATATCTTGTTTCAGACGACTGTGGTGCTACCGAAGACTGCATGTGTCAGAAGTATCTACAATGAGCTGATTACGTTGCACAAACACTAGCATTGGCAACAGCGTAGAACATTGGGCCAAGTCACTGAAGTAAGTAGTAACTGAAGAGACTTGTCCTTAATCAAATTGGGGAGAAATCCCTCGAATGTGATCCGTGTGATACGTGTGGTGCACAGTTGTCCCAAAACAACGGTTTTCCCAAAACAACAAACTAAAGACAGACGTACGCATTCACACTGCAAAACTCCTTCACCTGTGACATTTGTGGGCCACAGTTTAAAAACAGTAGTGCACCGTTTAATGTTCTACCAGATGGCCCCGTAGTCACTAGGAACATTTACATTTAGCATGAACATTTACCTCCTTCTGTTCATATATTCTTATGTTACTCTCCTGCTATTGCATCGTACTATGTCTGTTTTATATTTGGATAGATACAGACTGTATCACTGAATGATTAAGCGTGCATTACTTTGTGTCAGTGGGACAGTGACATAGACAGTTGGTAACTTGTAATGTTTGACACGATATTTTAGGGAAACATCTTACTCTTGTTCGTAGGCTTCCAGATGCTCGATGTTCGTATTGCCAACCGCATCTCCTCGCAACTTATGACTTCTGATACTGTACCAAAATAAATTTGGCGCTTGTAATTTTAGGACTGATGGTTTTTAATTTCTCCTCGTCCCCCTCTTTTTTTATAACTTTTGTAACTTATTTAACTTATTTAACATATTTGACCCATTTTAACTTATTTATTTATTTAACCGATGTAACTTTTATTACAATTTTTATATTTTTACATTTTTATATTGCATGTACATTTGTTTTAATATGCTGCTACACTCCAAATGAATGTCTCTCCCAAGGGACAATAAAGTATTGTGATTGATCTATATATATATATATATTATATATATATATAGAACCTAGAGAAAGATCGGCGAGACGGTGGAGACACGAACTAGACGAGTACTGGAAGGGCACCATCTGGCCGAGGATAGCGCAAGACAGGCCGATTTGGAAACGACTACGGCTGCAAAATGATGACGATGATGTATATATATATATACATCATCTTGAGATCTCGACATTTATCTCGAGATCTCGAGTTACGAAAGCGAGGCTGGTGAGAAGGACGTCGTTTGATTGGTAGAGCCAGATGTGTAATTATTTACATAATCGTTGTGTGGTTGTGTGTGTGTGTATGTGCGCGCGTGTGCATGCGTGTGCATGCGTGTGCATGTATCTTAGTGGGTGTTTGTGTGTGCGTGCGTGAACGTGAGCGTGTGCGTGTGAATGTGCGTGTTTGCGCGCGCGCGCGTGTGTGTGTGTGTGCGCGCGCGCGTTTGCGCGTTTATGTGTGCGCGCATGCACGGCGAGTGACGTCACGAGTGTCGTTACATTTCTGAAAGTGGTTCGCCAGTCGCCGTCTCTGTATCCCCATCGGATAACTCTTAACATTACTATAGGATCGTTGTTTCAGCTACGAAAACGTGGAAATCCAGAGCCTTATATACTTCAGTAGAATAAATGTGAATGTCGCAACAAGGTCATTATCAGATTGCGGTACGCTTTCAAGAGTTTTATTTATTTATTTTATTACCCCGGATACAAATCGCTCCGCTTACCACCTTTGTGACTGCATCCGAAATGTTAGCTACAAACAAACAAATAAACCCCATAGTAATGTTTAGAGTTATCCGATGGGGATACAGAGAGGGCGCTTGGCGAACCACTTTCAGAGATGTGACGACATTCGTGATCTCACTCGCCGTGTACGCACGCACACACAAGCGCGCGCACACACACACGCACATTCACACAAAACACACAAAAAACACACCTACGTTTACGAAGTTGTTATGTCAGCAAGGAGTAAAATCGACATTTCGAGTTTTACCCACAACTACACATCGCTGCGTGTGGAAGGTCTGCCTGGAATAAAGCGTAGTTTTGCCTGTGTCGCGCATGCACGCACGCGGACGCACGCACGTACATGTATGTATATTAATTATATGATTATAATCGATCGCTAGATATCAATGTCGTTTTTGGAATAAGCACTTCTGGATTTAATAATTTGAGCCTAGAACTAGAAGTCATAAATGAAACTGAAATTGTTTAGTCGTTCCGCATCACATATGTTGTTCATTTGACAAGTGAAAGGAAATTTTTATTATATGGAAAACTGTGTAATGTTTATAGTAAAAGTGCCGTGTTTACGCTTTGCTCCAATACTATGTCAATTTGTAGCACCCTTTCCCCGTTTCACAACAAAATGAAGCTTAGCGTGGCTTGCATTTTTGTGGACAAACTGTA
Organism: Escarpia spicata; assembly: GCA_963995525.1. Classification (NCBI taxonomy): domain Eukaryota; kingdom Metazoa; phylum Annelida; class Polychaeta; order Sabellida; family Siboglinidae; genus Escarpia; species Escarpia spicata. The sequence goes on from OZ023217.1 coordinate 40,573,537, forward strand.
CTTGTTTTTAGTCATGCAGTGATTCTAATTGAACTGAGATGAGGTCAGTTTGTTCAATTTAAGTTGAGGAAGTAATTTATGTAGTCAACCCAGGTAAACGACTCAACTACGAACATACATTTCCCCTTCCTGGTTTCCCGAAAGGTCTGTTGTCACACAAAAAGTTTGGAACATTGCTCTTTCATTTTAAAAAATGCAGTTTTTTTTCTCTCACAAAATGCTGTTTTTTTACATAGTCTCCTACTCTCTTTTTTATAATTGAAAGAGGAAATTATAATGTTTGGCAACCTTCGTCCTTGTAACCATGGGAGTGTCCTTTTGGGGACATTGCCCACAATAGTTTGTCCTTTTACAGAATATTTTTTTGCTGCTGACAACATAGTGTAACTCTTGGACTTTATATTTTATTCAAAATATTGCCAATTTGAAAGTAAAAAAGTATCCTTTGTTACCAGAGAACTTGCGATATTGTTGAATAATGGGCAACTTACGCCTTGTTGTGAGACCTTGTGTAAAGGTTTTATATGGATAATGTGGTCCTGTTTGCAGCGGAAAGTGCCCATTTATGGAGAATGTTGTCCTGTTTGCAAAGGAAACAATGGTCTGACTGGCGGGGGCAAGTGAAAAGATTGGGTGTGAGGGACAATGCCTTGACTTTGTATGTAAAAAAAGTCCTATATGTAAACAGCCATCTGTATAGAATCGTCACATAGGGTTGGGAGGGTCTCTGGGCAAGCGTTACGTAAAAGTTTAAACAAAACCATGTTAGCTAGTTTAGCTTTACATTTCACACAGATAGCAATAGTTACTACGCCATTGCCAGTTAGACGTTTGTGTCGTCGTTTGGTGTTTTGAGCGTACCAATGCAAAAAGAGCTCCAATATAGAATAGTTTTGACGTGCTGTCTTAAATGCTGTTTGCACCGCTTAGACAGGGCGCTCGTAGCGTGGCGCACCTAAAATATTGGGGCTGGGCTCACCCAAGCCTCCCCTCCGGTTCCGACGCCTACGATATTTTACCACGTGACCGATTGTGTAACGGTTGTCAACTGCATGGTGAAATGACGTCTCGGACGTGACGCACAACAAAAGCGTTGCGGTAAAGGCAACAGTTGTGGCGTTCTTAGCACGGGCCGTTGAATATCACGCTTGTACAATCATATTCCGTTGATAATTGTGTGGCCATTCTTCAATTGAGAAGAGTTTATCATCGGCAGAATGGTCTTCACATTTAGCCAAATGAACGTAATTTCCGAGAGCGCTGTAAACTTTATGAAGTATATCCTGCAAGACCAAGACGAGAAAAGTGTAAGTTTAGATCTATGACTATGTGTGTTGGTAATTGTAACACTAACAGTGATTGTTAGTAGGCCCTATAGTATAGTATATAAGCATTAGAGCGTTGTTATCTTAATTTGTTTATTTTTATATTTAAATTTGATAATGTTTTACTATTTATATTTTAGTTTTATGGAAACCCCTATGGAACTTATGGATATGGCGCTATATAAATACATATTATTATTATTATAAAAGGTTGGTTAATTATCACGATCTTAACCAAACTGGAATTGACTACAATTGATGTAGCATACTTCCTACTAATAAAAATATTACTGAACTGACAACCTCTCGTTGAAACACTTTAAATGGCGTACTGTGATTTGACAGCTACAACAGGCGCCATTTACGGAACACACCCGCTTCAATTACCCGTTCGGGTTGATCTTCCTGCTCGCTGACATCGTCACAGGGGTTCTGGTGGCGCTGCCCTCCATTCTCCCGCGCCTCGCCAACCTCATGGCGGGTGAGTAGCAGGCAGGCAGACAAACATAGAGACAGAGACATACATACATACATACATACATACATACATACATACATACATACATACATACATACATACATACATACATACATACATACGGATATACAGACAGACGGAAAAACGGACGGACAGATAGACCGCCCCAACCGCCCGACCGCCCGACCGCCCGACCGACCGACCGACCGACCGACCGACCGACCGACCGACCGACCGACCGACCGACCGACCGACACACAGAGACCGAGAGAGACAGGAAGGCAGGCCGGCAGGCAGGCAGGCAGGCAGGCAGGCAGGCAGGCAGGCAGGCAGGCAGGCAGGCAGGCAGGCAGGCAGGCAGGCAGGCAGGCAGGCAGGCAGGCAGGCAGGCAGGCAGGCAGGCAGGCAGGCAGGCAGACAGGCAGGCAGGCAGGCAGGCAGACAGGCAGGCAGGCAGGCAGGCAGAAGGACGGACGGACGGCGGACGGACGGACGGACAGGCAGACAAACAGACAGACAGGCATACAGGCAGGCAGGCAGACAAGCAGACAGACAGACAGGCATACAGGCAGGCAGGCAGGCAGGCAGGCAGGCAGGCAGGCAGGCAGGCAGTCAGGCAGGCAGGCAGTCAGGCAGGCAGGCAGGCAGGCAGACAAACAGATCGACCATCCGACCGACCGACCGACCGACAGAGAGATATAGACAGACGGACTGTTTGACTGACAGCCAGACAGACGGACAGCCAGATAGACAGACTGACTGACAGACAGACCGACATACAGACAGACAGGCCGACCTCCCGACCATCCGACTGTGTGTATGTGCGCGCGTACGTGTAACAACTGCCATTGTGACTTTTAATGGCAAGTACAGCATGCTTGTCTGTCTGTCTGTCTGTCTGTCTGTCTGTCTGTCTGTCTGTCTGTCTGTCTGTCTGTCTGTCTGTCTGTCTGTCTGTCTGTCTGTCTGTCTGTCTGTCTGTCTGTCTGTCGGTCGGTCGGTCGGTATATATAAATATATATATATATATGTTGTGTGTGTGTGTGTGTGTGTGTATATGTATATATATATATATATATAAACATACATACATACACACGCACGCGCGCGCGCACACACACACACACACACACACACACACACACACACACACACACACACACACAAGCACATGTAATGAAGCACACTCATCTCAATGTCGGATGTACCATTCGAGGTTGTACTATTGTTTCCATTTCCCCTTCAAGTCCGGGCTGGCGGCGACACCAGTCATTGGATCTTGAATTCCTTTTGTTTCCGATAATCCCATTTAACTGCGGTCTCCATTCCCCACCCCTCTCTCTCTCTCTCTCTCTCTCTCTCTCTCTCTCTCTCTCTCTCTCTCTCTCTCTCTCTCTCTCTCTCTCTCTCTCTCTCTCTCTCTCTCTCTCTTTATCATAGCATGTTAAACACATTTAAGTAACTGTAAATAACCATTATTACATTTTCTGTAATAAATCACATATGC
>OZ023217.1:40577046-40587046 GCA_963995525.1 Escarpia spicata
GCGTAGAATAGAGGCCAACAGTCTAAGGACGTAAATAAACATACAAATATATATCTATATATATATATGGCACTTGGGGTGAGATATACTTTACCGTGCCGACAAGTTAGCGTAGGTCTATTAATATAAATTATATGGATGCTTGTCTTTGCAGCAAGAACAACCAAGCAAACCAAGGGTGAGGACAAGGATGTCCAGACGACGGTGACACTGTATTCGAAGAAGCACGCACAGAAGATCGAGGAAGAGAATCAATATTTGACGTGGGTAAGACACACCATTGCGGTGGCGCAGTAGATAGAGCAGGAAAGTTCGTCCACGCTACATGGTTCTAGTTCACTCAGTTGTATGAATGGGAACCTGACTATATAAGATATATATATATATATATATATATATATATGCGCCCCTGACACATACACCCTCCTATGCAAAGCTACAAGGCAAGACAAGCGTAGATTGAAATAGGCCAACTTATTGACATTTAGTTTTATTCATTTACATATATCGTGTAAACGACAGCATAGCCAACCAAGTCCTAGACGTATCACCAACCACCAGTACTAACTATCTCACGACACTATATTTACAACTGACACCGTATCGGTGGGGGTCACTCCGCCGCCTGCACCATTAACAACCTACTTTATTTACCGCACTAAAAACCCTGAGCACACTACTGAGACGAAGGTAAAAACTCGTGTACTTATATAACAGGGAAAAGCGTCCAAGAAACTACATTGCATACAATCATACATCAAGTGTGGCACAGGGAGGAGGGTGGGAGACTACACAACAATAAACCAATAACTAACTATGAAACGCAACATTGAATTAAAGTATTTGGCAAACGAAGACAACGCGTAGAACAGCTCAATATCTCGGTGAACGGCGAATGGGACGAACCAATACGTATATGTTTGTGTGTGTGTGTGTGTGTGTGTGTGTGCGTGCGTGCGTGCGTGCGTGCGTGCGTGCGTGCGTGTGTAATTATATTTGATTACGAATAATCTTCGCTTAATAATTGCAGCGTGCCTGAATTCTTCTCAGAGCAGTCTTCCAGGGAGTAAAGTGTAAATCGCTGTGAGCAATGATAAAGACTATTTTGACCCTATAGAATTGTGATACGTGATTTTTAAGTAAGGTCGGTGTTCACTATGCCATAAATGGATTCTTACACTTAATTGTTATAATTCATTTCGTTTAACACAGTGAACATACTTCACGTATTATATTATGCAAGTTATATTTAAAGTTATTAGCACTGTTTTCGTATCATTTTATTTGCATCCATCCACCAGGTAGGATTTAGCACTAAAATGCATTATTATTATTAGAATCGGCACTTTCTTAACGGTAAACAACACTGTTTTTAAAAGTGATTACAATTGGCAGCGGTACATGTATATTACATTTAAATTTTCTATAAAATATACTAATAGTATTTTAATATTTTGTAATTAGTTTTACTGTTCAAATAACCACATTATTGTTGACATTTGTCTAAAGCCGTTGGTTGAAAAATAGTAATGTAGCTTTGCACGAATATGTTAAATTCTACTCTCTGTGTTACAGATGCTGAAAAGATTCGGCGGCCACAAAGAACCGGAACAAACGTGTCAAAAGAAGAAGGATTTGGAAGAGGTATAAACTGACCCCTGCCCAGATGTACATCCTCTAGTCAGCAATTAGTGCATTGTTCCAAATAGTACTTCTGTAATAGGCACATTACTATTGTTTCATCTGTGTGTATAATACTATAAAACATATTATGTATTAGTATATTTGTATGAATATTGTATGTGTTACCAACATTGAATTATGGTCATTATTATGACTACTATTTATTATTATTAATAGTAGTAGTAGTAGTAATAACAGTAATAGTAGTAGTAATAGTAGTAGTAGTAGTAGTAGTAGTAGTAATAGTAGTAGTAGTAGTAGCAATGGTAGTAGTAATAGTAGTAGTAGTAGAGGTAGCAGCAGCAGTAGTAGTAGTAGTATTAGTAGTAATAGTAGTAATAGTAGTAATAGTAGTAATAGTAGTAGTAATAGTAATAGTAGTAGCAGTAGCTGCAGCAGTAGTAGTAGTATTAGTAGTAATAGTAGTAGTAGTAGTAGTAGTAACAGTAGTAGTAGTAGTAGCAGTAATAGTAGTAGTAATAGTTTGCAACATGATATACCTTAATGGGGGTCTCCTTGGTTTATAAATATATATATATATATATATAGTATAGTTATGTTAATTACCTACATATAACTAGTACATTCCACCAAACATGTCAGCAAATACTATGCAATCTGTGTAGCAATTGTCTGTAATCAACATGCTAGCAAAAAAGTATCAAGATATAATTTCTATTACAGATTGATGGGAAAGGAATGAAGGGAGCAACAATCGCTACCGAAAATCAGCCAAGTGCGTATTTGTAAATATCCCTGCGTGCTAATAATAGCGCTGCAATGATACGAGTAGGATTGCATGCGTATCATATGGTGGCTACACCACTATACGATACACTTCGCGATATGATATATGACACGCCTTACGCTTACTATTCAACCTGTTTTAGTTAAACTTCTCCTTGTTCGCTGTTGTACAGGGGTGAGGGTCAGGTAGAGTAAAGCTGAACCACTCTCTGTGTATTTTCATTCCATAGTTTTCTGTCCATCGCTCCCTCTCTCCATCTTTCATCCTTCCCTGATCTTCTCGTGTCACGCTGTCCTCCCATCTCAGCTGTGGCCTTCCCTTTTCCTACGTCCTTTAAGTTCTTCCGCCTCTGCTCTCTTCGCCATTTTTCCGGCATCCATCCTTTCAAAATGGCCGGCCCATCTCATCCGGCTTCTCAATAATCCTCCTGTTACACTGCATTGCATTCCAACCTCTTTACTCAGGTCATTCGTCCTACTTCTGTCTACCCTCTTTGTTATTGTTATTCTTCTAACACAGTTGTTTTCACAAACTTGCAGCTTCTGTTGTTGTTGTTCAGTCAGCGCCACTGTCTCCAGACCACATAGGTATGCCGATGTAATACACATTCTCAGGACTTTCCCTTTCAGCTTTTTTTAGATTTTTTTGGTCCTCCATGACTCCCTCTACCTTCTCTACTTCGCTTAATTTCCTTTCCATCCAACCTGATGTCCAATTCCTCTCTCTGTAGTCCAATTCACATGACTCCTGTCTTCTCTAGGCTCATCCCCCGTCTGTGTTTCTTGAACACCCTGTTCCATTCCTCCAACATGTCTTGTAGCTCTTGTTTGCTTTCTGCTACTTTGGCCAGATTATCCGTATACATAATTTTCCGAGAACACCTTCGTGTTGATCTTCCTGTTCATTAGTTCTATCACCATGATAAATGGTAATGGGCTTAGGGCACTTCCTTGCCTCAATTCGATGTTAACTGGAAGCTCTTACGACATCCCAGATCCAGCCACAACTCTTCCTGTTGTTCTTTCATACATTTCTCCCATCATCCTGGCTTCTGCTTCTGGCACTCCCATCAATCTCACTGTTGCCAACACCATCTCTCTCTTACGAGAGAGATGGTTTCTACAGGTCCAGAAATGCCACTGCCTGTCTCCCTTACATCTCCAACCTCTACACCACCAGTTGTCTCAATGCAAACATTGCATCCGTCGACCCTCTGCCCTTTGTGAATCCCTGTTGTTCTTCCCGTATTTCCTGTTTTACTCTTTGTCGAACCCTCCCATCCAGGATCCTGTATAACAGCTTCATTGTGTGACTTAGAAGTGTGATGCCTATGTATTTTCCTGGATCTTGCACATCTCTCTTCCATATTAGGACAATTAGCCCTGTCAACCACTCTTCTGGTACTTTACCTTTACTCATACATGTATTCAGCAGCCTCTTTGTCCAGCTGATTCCACTCTCCCCTACTATCATTACCATTTCAACACGCATCTCACCGATACCAGGTGCACTCCCGCTCTTCATCCCTTTAATCCAGTTCGCATCTCTGTATCAGTAATATCAGCTACCTCCACTTTCCCTTCTACATACGATGGCAATTCCAAGTCATTGTCATTTCCTTCCTTCCTTGAAGTAGTTTTCCCAGACCTTCAACACTGCTTGTTCTTTCACTAACTTCTCAGTTTTATCTTTGTTCACCGTCCCGCCGTTCAGGTCCTTACTATTCTCATCCCTGTCTCGGGCCATTCTGTATATCATCTTCTTTCCACCGTCCTCGTGTAGCTTGCTGTACACATCTGCTTCGCCTTCTCAACAGCTTTCTTTTCTTTTGTTGTCGGTATCTGTGTATCAACCTTGCGTCCGGTTGATTTCCCCTCCCCTTGGTCTTCTTGGTCTTTCCATGCTTCCTTCTTTTCGCGCACTGCTTCTGGAACTTCATTTGTTTACCATCCTTTGTTACTACTTCTAGACACTCCGCCCTTTCCCGATGTCTTTCCACATAGCTCCTCTGCAGTTCCCACAAATGCTTCTTTGTACTTTTTCCATTCTTCCTCCAGACTGCCAACTTATTCACTGAGCTCCTCATATTTAGCTATCATCCACTTCTTGTATTCAACAGCGACATCGTCTTTGCACCTCCACCACTTAATAGTCCTGCGGCCCACGTTCTTAGTTTGTTTCTTCTGCATACGCACAACGAACACGACTGGCTTGTGCTGTGTCGTGACATGCTCTCCGGCTACAGCTTTGCAATCCTTAATCTGCCCTAGCTGCTGCCTCCGGACTATCAGAGATCCAATTCCGTCTTGTGCTGTCCTCTTCTGTATGTAATCTTACGGCTCTCTCGCTTTTGGAAAAAAGAGTTAGCCACTGCTAAGCCACTTCTTAACCATCAGTTACACCAAAGCTCGACTCTCTCTATTCCTCACTCCCCACCCGTGTCTGTCAACACTCTCCTCTTCACCTGGTTCCACTACCCCAACATGTGCATTGACGTCTCCCGCAATACACAACATCACCTCCAGCTCCACCAATCCCATCCTCCTCCCCAAAGCATCCCTGAACTATTCTTTCTCTGCCTCCATCCATCCCGACTGTGGCCCGTATATAGACATAACACACACCAGCTGTTTCCTAATCATCAGCCAAGCCATCACTAAGTGTCCCTTCCATCTTTCCACTCGAACCACCGTCTTACTGATCTCTTATGATACAATGATGCCAACTCCATTAGTTCTTCCATCTCCTCCTCCGTGCAGTAACTTGAATCCATCCATCAGCATTCTCGCTCTATCCCCCTTCGATGTTGTTTCCTGTATGCACAGCACCTCCAATCGCCTTCTCTCCATCATTCTCACCACCTCAACCGCCTTACCGCTTGTTGAGCCAACATAATCGGACTTCACATTTGGATCGCTGCCGGTCGGCCGGCTTCTCGCCACTGCCAAGGTAGACGGCACGTCTGTTCCCCCGGACGCGATAGCCCTCTCTTTCACTGTTAACAGCAGCCTTCGACACAATTAATCACGATATCTTACTACGGAGACTGTATGGCTATGGTATATGCGGCGAAGCGCATGCGTGGTTGGCGTCATACCTATATGGCTGTACCTCTGCCGTGCGTGTCGGGAAAAAAGTGTCTGAGTGTACCGTGATGAGATCCGGAGTACCACAGGGATCGGTTCTTGGGCCGGTGCTCTTCAACGCCTACATTGCGCCTCTAACGAATTTACTCAACCGACACGACGTACAACACCATCTGTACGCCGATGATACGCAGTTAAACGTAGATTTGCCACCGTTTAAGCATACAAATGCTCTCGTCAGAATGGAGGCTTGCATCAGTGAAGTTAAAACGTGGCTCTATGACAACGGACTGGTTCTCAACGAGAGCAAAACGGAAGCAATTGTTATACGTTCATCGCGCTTGCGCAGACCAATACTCATTGATCATGTCGACATATGCGGACAATATGTAGCGTCATCGACGTGTTGCAATCGATGCTGATTTATCGATGGCGACGCAGGTGGCAAATGTATGTCGAAGTGCTTACTACCATCTCTCGAGAATTGCTCGTGTACGAGAGGCAATGACGACCAGTGTCTGCAAATGTCTTGTTCATGCACTTGTGACATCCAGAATTAATTATGGAAATGCGATGCTGTTTGGTATACCTGAACGTCTGCTGCACCGTCTAGAGAGAGTCCAACGGTCAGCCGCTCGTGTTGTGATGCAACTTCGACGAAGTGACAGGCGATCTATCACTGCGGTCCTACAACAGCTACACTGGCTCCCAGTGAGAAAGCGCATCAAGTACAAGTTACTGTATGCAGGCACGCCAGTGTATCTCGCGTCACTGCTACATCGTCACTCACCACGCAGGACCCTACGCTCTGGCAGTGGTCTGCTTCTGGACGGTCCACGCGTGAACCTAGAACGTTATGGTCGCCGGGCGTTTGCATGTGCTGGGCCGACATTGTGGAACTCTCTGCCTCTGGAACTACGCGCGATTGAGAACACTAGGCAGTTTGGAAAAGTAGTTATCTCAGAATCACATTTTAGTATCTAATCAAATTATTTAATGTAATTTAGGCTTTTATTTATTTATTTATTTTATCCAATAGCTTCAGCTGTTCAGCACTTTTGCTAATCGTTTATTTTATCATTGCATTTACCCGTAATTTTACTATACGTAGGTTTATATATATATATATTTATATACATATATACTAGGATACTGTTTGCTTTATTTATTTTTCTTATTTATTTCTCTTAAATGTGTTTTTATGCTTCTTAGATGATTGCCGTGAACGGGGGTCATTAGTCCCGAATTTGATGGTGTGTAAATAAAGTTTATTATTATTATTATTACTTATACCAACATATAATTTGGGACATCGCAGCCACTCAGCCACGCTGCCCTGGCTGACCTGTTGCAACCTGTGACAATCAAAATTTCAATCGGGTCATAATGTATATACAGTTTTCTATTGTAATTGTAGGACACTTTTTATGCACGTGTATTTAATCAATTAATTTATTTTTATTATATAACATATTTTAATTAATTTATTATTATTTATATTTTAATAACATTTTATATATTATAATATTTATTGTTTTTATTTAATTATATGTGTGCAAATATGTCATGTATTTTAGTTACACTATACATATTCAATCTTATACATTTGAATATTATATTGATCTTCATCTTTATACATATATATTTTTACATTTGTTTCCATGAACATTTTATAATGTATGTACTCGCCCATGGACGGACTGGTCCCGGAGATATGGCACTACATAAATGCTAGTAATAATAATAATAATAATTACAACACATAATTTCCTCAACCATCGTTGCAGTTAGGGATTTCCACCCTTCACTCTAATGCGAAACAAGTCTTTCATAGTAGACTATTATTTTGCAGTGTAGTGACACCAAATCATCTTTAAACGAGGGCCATCTGGACCTCGTTTTGAATGTTAACTAATGCAATGTTTTAAGACTAAAATAAATGCATTGAAGGTATACTTGCCACCAAAGTGATTTTAATAATCCCGAAACAGTGTTTACAATTTGAAAGTCGCGCCCACGAAAGGTTAAGCTTGTACACACAACTTTCATAGACTAAACAGCCGCTGTGGCCTGTACTTGGCACGGGAAATGCAAACACCGCGGAAGTTCGTGGTTCCCACGCACCAATCCACACACAGGCCGAAGCATAACTGGTTCAACGAACATCCTGCTAATAATGATAACGGTTAGTAACCCTTGGCTGATCCCGGGTAACGGAACAGACACATCTCCTTTAAACACAGTTTGCTCAACTCCAGACCAACCGGACAACCCCGAGACGCTGATTGAAGTCGACTGCAGTATCTTCGCCAAGGAAGACAAGATCCGGGCCTTGGTCGAGAAGAGAGCTTACCTTACGAAGAAGGTGCGTGAACTTATAAAGCGCTCTTTTCATACATAAAAGCCTGCTCAAAAGCTCTGTACACAATCAATCAAATAATCATAGACAGTAAAAACAAAGCATAAAAACGATAACATAATAAAACAATTAATATTATAGAAGACTGGATATAATAAGATGAATATATATATATATATTTATATACATATATATATATATACTATTTTAAAATGTAATAAAAAGTGACTAGAAAGAGTTAAGACAAAAAAATTGCCAGGGACAAATGTGTTTTAGTAGCTTCTTGAAAGTAAGTGTTTTTGCTTCACGAATGGGAGCCGGTAGCGCATTCCACAACTTGGCTGCTGAGCACTGAAATTTTCTGTCGCCGCAAGTAACTGTTCTAGCCCTTGGAAGAGGTGTCGTAGCGTTCTTCTTGATTGGTACACATTCAGCATGTCCGATATATATCCTGGAGCCTGTCCATGTAGGGCTTTATATTTATGCATCAGGATTTTAAATTGCACTCGATAGTTAACAGGTAACCAATGCAGGTTTTTCAACACTGGTGTGATATGGCGTAGTGTTCTGGTTACAATCAGTGCCGCGGTGTTCTGTACACGTTGTAACTTGTTAATTGATGTTTGGTGCAGTCCACTGAGCAGAGCGTTACAATAGTCTAGACGTGATGTTACAAGCCCGTTGACTAGTGATTGAGTGGCATCATTTGCCTAATGTGCCCAATGTTGCGGAGCTGATAATATCCAGATCTACAGATACTGTTCAAATGTTGCTCCATGTTCAAGGCAGAGTCGAAGATAACACCCATGTTTTTCAAACTGTTCACTGATGTAATGTCAGTGTCGCCAACACGCAGAGTAACGTTTTCCATCTGCATGGCGTTGTGCTTGGATGTGAATGTAATGTGTATCAATATGTCAGTTCTTCGTCCGTCACGTATAGTACTGTCGAACCACTTGTTCTGCTCTTTCTCTCTATATCGTCCTGTCAGCAGTTTCCTCTCTCCATCTTTCACGTTCACCCGCTCGTCTCATGTCCCTCCTCATACAGTCCTCCCATCTCAGTTGTGGCCTTCCCTTCTTCTGCGTCCCAGGTGGTGTTCCGCCTTTTTTCTCTTTGCAAGTTTACCTGCATCCATTCTTGCCAAGTGGCCTGCCCATCTTATCTTCTCTTCCTGTTAGGCTGCATCCCAGCCCGACCTCTTTCCTCAGTATGTCAGATGGTTAAACGTGCATGCATGCACGTCGGTGTTGACGTGTCGAAGACTGTCAAGTACAGGCTGTATCACAGTTCGCGTCGGACAATGTGCGGTGAATGATGCGCATCCTTGATACATTAGCTTACACCCAACTGCTGAGCAACACACCAGAGCGCCTGGGAGGAGATGCAAATACAATGCTGATGTTTAATATGTTACGCTGACCTTTTTCGCGACGACGTTCACAGTTTCCGAAGGGTTAAGAGGCACATCACGAGGATGGTTTAGGTGGGCACGTGCCCCCGCTCCCCAGGATCCGCCTATGACTTGTTCATATGTTCAGTCGAGTCCTGATTTCGTTTCCCCGGTCCTTCTCTCGTTATTAAAATTCAACACAATCCCAAGAAAGACAGGCGAGACTATGCAACAGCGTTTTACTTCTGGTTACTTAAACAGCTTATGTTTGTTTTACAGTTTCCACATATCTGTGATATTCACCAAATTAAGAATTTTACTTACTCAATTTAGACTTGTCAAAACAAAACTGCTTATTGGAACAGGCAGGGGGTTGAATGTTATTCTAAATAAAAGGTTTAATATGTTGTGTAATAGAAATGTGATTATAGGGACGACGCTAATAATATAGGCCAAACTATTTACATCAAGTGTCTGTCGTGCTAGATGTTTTATTATATATAATGCAATTATATATAATATGTTGGTCGGGATCACAGCTTAACTAAGCTTCAATAACATGTAAATTGTTCACCGTTATAATTGATACGTTTACCTAGCAATACATGGGCTATGAAGGATAATAAATCACCTGGAGAGGATGGGATTCCGCCCAAACTACTATTGGAAATTGTAGAACGAATTAGCATACCGCTTGCAACAGTTTTCAACTTGTCATTAGAAGAGGGAGT
>OZ023217.1:41192046-41401130 GCA_963995525.1 Escarpia spicata
TGTTGGTACACGAGGGCCAGGCGGTGTCAGGCCACTATTGGGCATACATCAAGAGTCGACGATGGGACAAGTGGCTTAAGTTCAACGACATCACCGTGACTGAAGCGACATGGGAGGAACTGGAGCGTGAGAGCGTCGGCGGCTACCACAACACCAGCGCCTACTGTCTGATGTATGTCAACGACAACAACGACCAGCTCCTAGACGGTGGGTTCACTTTCTTAGCCAGATATAATTTTTACCAGTCATGAATTAATCAAAAGTGTGCCTTTTAGCACCCAAATGGGCTGCGTGGAAGTCATTCATGTCGGTCACAGTCATTATTGGCCAGTTTGGTTTTTTCAATGACAAACCAGTGTCATTTGAGCCATTTGTTTAATTAATACTGATGAATTCAATTTGTGTTACTACCAGTTGTGCCAATGGTAATCATTAATGTGGGCCCTAGACTTGGAACTATTAGTTAATCTAGTGGCCAGCTGGCCCCCTCTAAAGTCAACCAGTCTTATCAGTTGCAGTTATCAGTTGCAGTTACCTGTGTTGGCCAGTCATCTGCCAGTCTTGAAGACGGGCAGACTTAAAGGGAGGTTTTCTGTTTGTTTTTACTGTAAAATGTCAACAGTTTGTTTTCTCCTGAAACATGTAACTTTCAACAACAACAAAAAGGTTCTTTAAACACATTTGGGTGGTTAGTATGTTATAATAAATATAGTTTATATTATTTAACATGATTTTACGATAACAATAAACGGAGAACCTCCCGTTTCAGTCAGACATGGCAGGTAGATAGGATTATTTTTGAATTTGTGCAAATTATGGAATTTTTTTAATGGTAACAAATAAAATGGCTGCCATTTTTAGCAAATATTGGCAAATTTTAAAACACTGCAATTCTTTTTTGAACACATCTATAATTATAATTACTGTAGATCTATGTTCTATAAACATTCTATTGTGAAAAGAACTTGGTTTTTAGCAACATATACACTTATATCTTTCAAACTATTGGTGATTATAAAAAACATGTCTGACCATTTCACAGAGCAGAGTCTGCTGAATGCAACATTGTAAACCTTATTTGTATAGCGTAATTACTCCCAGAGATATCCCGTTTCCAAATGCAGAAATTTCAGATTAAATTTTTTGAGAAAATGGCCGTGCATGATGGGTTTGATTACTTGATATCGACATGCTTGATCCATGACTAAAACTCACTTAGAGGTATGTAGTTGTCATAGAAGTGAACTTTATTGATACAAAGGTATCATAATCGGGCAGAAAACCATTTTGAGTATTTTTTTGTCAAAAAAATTTAACATGTAGGTGACTGGCCTTAAACGATCACGTGAATTGTCATATTTTTATTAACTGTCATATCATAAAAACTACGCATCCTGTCTTGATCCAATTTTCAGTGTATCAAATCTATATGAAATAAAGTGTAGACTTCCTAACACAGTTGTGACTTGATGGGGGAGCAGAGCTACTAACAGTAATACACTGTACGTTTCAATAAACACATTTAGGTGGTCAGTATTTCATAATATAATTTATACAAGATTTTATGATTAAAAAATGCTCCTTTTAAAGTTTTAAACGGTAGAATTTGCCAGATGAATGCAATTCAGGCTACCTTTGTAGCTTGTTGTAGCATCACCAAAACTGTGATTTCGCACCATGTATTCATACTTATGTAATGTTGATCATTCTAAATAATCACAGTAAATATTAACCACGAACAGTGCAAATCATTTGGTCAGTGAAGTCTACATTGAAGAAGGCATTGCACTCCACAGCTGCAGCATGAAGCTGCATCAGAATGGTATTGACAGTAACTATCATTAATTGACCTATCCATTACGTGACCTGTTGCCTAGCATCAAAAAATGGATGCCAAACACATGGTGCGTTCGTGCATTCCATTGTACATTTTATTGAAATTCTAGCCACGATGCCGACAAAAGTGATTCTGTATGACAGAAACATAAAGCAAAATGAGCCAACTGTATGTGGGAGTGTTTTATTTATGAGATGCCAGACAGCAGTAGTAGTGTAATTCACCTATGTAACCATTATCAACGTTGTTGACAAAGGCAAAGCTTGACGGAGGTCACACACATCATTGTGGCATAGACAAAGCTTGATGGAGGTCACACACATCATTGTGGCATAGGCAAAGCTTGACGGAGGTCACACACATCATTGTGGCATAGGCAAAGCTTGACGGAGGTCACACACATCATTGTGGCATAGGCAAAGCTTGACGGAGGTCACACACATCATTGTGGCATAGGCAGAGCTTGACGGAGGTCACACACATCATTGTGGCATAGGCAAAGCTTGACGGAGGTCACACACATCATTGTGGCATAGGCAGAGCTTGACGGAGGTCACACACATCATTGTGGCATAGGCAAAGCTTGACGGAGGTCACACACATCATTGTGGCATAGGCAGAGCTTGACGGAGGTCACACACATCATTGTGGCATAGGCAAAGCTTGACGGAGGTCACACACATCATTGTGGCATAGGCAGAGCTTGACGGAGGTCACACACATCATTGTGGCATAGGCAAAGCTTGACGGAGGTCACACACATCATTGTGGCATAGGCAGAGCTTGACGGAGGTCACACACATCATTGTGGCATAGGCAAAGGTTGACGAAGATCACACACATCATTGTGGCATAGGCAGAGCTTGACGGAGGTCACACACATTGTGGCATAGGCAAAGGTTGACGAAGATCACACACATCATTGTGGCATAGGCAAAGGTTGACGAAGATCACACACATCATTGTGGCATAGGCAAAGCTTGACGGAGGTCACACACATCATTGTGGCATAGGCAGAGCTTGACGGAGGTCACACACATTGTGGCATAGGCAAAGGTTGACGAAGATCACACACATCATTGTGGCATAGGCAAAGGTTGACGAAGATCACACACATCATTGTGGCATAGGCAAAGCTTGACGGAGGTCACACACATCATTGTGGCATAGGCAGAGCTTGACGGAGATCACACACATCATTGTGGCATAGGCAAAGGTTGACGAAGATCACACACATCATTGTGGCATAGGCAAAGCTTGATGGAGGTCACACACATTGTGGCATAGACAAAGCTTGACAGAGATCACACACATCATTGTGGCATAGGCAAAGCTTGACGGAGATCACACACATCATTGTGGCATAGACAAAGCTTGACAGAGATCACACACATCATTGTGGCATAGGCAAAGCTTGATGGAGATCACACACATCATTGTGGCATAGCTTGACGGAGATCACACACATCATTGTGGCATAGCTTGACGGAGGTCACACACATCATTGTGGCATAGGCAAACCACGACGTACTGGATACGTAAATTTTAGCACTTACGTATTTCAAACGTCTCTGAATGGACTTTATATCTGGATTTACGCCACTTTATAAATGTACTGATCGTAATAAATGCCCCGGGTCTACGCAGTTGCACTGACCGTGTGTTTGTTCTCTCGCCAGACTCTGACCTTGGCGAGTTGAAGGTCGCACTCGACCAACTACCGGGGGAGCTACAGAAGTACGTCACCGATGACAATGTCAAGTTTGAGCAAGAGATGTGTGATTGGGATGAGGAGGTGCAGAGACGTAAGGACGCCCAGGCCGCCAAACTACACGAGTCAACCCCACTATCTACCACCGACCTCAGGCAGGGTAAGTACCCCACAACAACCCCTATCTGCCACTGACCTCAGGCAGGGTAAGTACCCCACAACAACCCCTGTCTACCACTGACCTCAGGCAGGGTAAGTACCCCATAACAACCCTTATCTGCCACTGACCTCAGGCAGGGTAAGTACCCCACAACAACCCCTGTCTACCACTGACCTCAGGCAGGGTAAGTACCCCACAACAACCCCTGTCTACCACTGACCTCAGGCAGGGTAAGTACCCCACAACAACGCTTATCTGCCACTGACCTCAGGCAGGGTAAGTACTCCACAACAACCCCTGTCTACCACTGACCTCAGGCAGGGTAAGTAACCCATAACAACCCCTGTCTATGATGGACCTCAGACGGGGAAACTACCCCACAACAACCCCTGTCTACCACCAATCTCAGGCTGGATAAATACCCCACAACAACCCCTGTCTACCACCGACATCAGGCAGGATAAATACCCCACAACAACTCCTGTCTACCACCGACCTCAGACAGGGTAACTACCCCACAACAACTCCTGTCTACCACCGACAGGGTAGGCCTACATTTCTAAGGGAAGGTATAAAAGGAGGTTTGGCAGCTAGATATGATTTTTATAAATGCATAACTAACACAATTTTTGTGTGCCCATGTTGTAGAGCGAGTCTTAAACAAATTCTGCCAGACCTCCCCCATTTCCATGGCAACGAACAAAATGGCTGGAATTTAATGTTGTTTAAGGTAGCTGCACCGGGTATCATGTCAGTTGATTTCTTTATTGTTTTCTTCATAGAACATTAGTAGGTGTCAGTATGAACATGTGTACTATTAAAAAAGCCAAGGCACTATCACCATATGTCACTAATCAGTCCTTTAAAAACTAGTATTTTTAGTGTGTCTGTGGAAAGTCCCTTTTCAGATTCTTGGAAACTGACGATGTTTCCATAGTGACGATCACATGTGCATCAGCCCTCTTCAGACATAAATTCGTTCACCATGAATGCAGATCACATAGTCTGGTTATTCTCATGCCACTATGCTGTTGTATTATAATTACCTAAATGCATCACGCTGTCAAATCACCAAATACTGGCGGTAGTTTTGTTTATTCTCCGATAATACCCGACCTCAGCCGCCATTTGCAATGACAAGTGACTGACCCCAGCAGGTGTCAATCAATCTTGTCTACCGCAACAAGTTCAACACATGGCCCTTCATAACACAATATCATGAAACAACTTGGTGGGAAAACCTTGGGGGGAAATCTCAGTAATAGAAGTTTCTGTCAAATTGTGTTGAAATAAGCCACATGCCAGTAAAAAAAGTCACATTTCTAAGCAAAAAAACAAGCATCTGGTGACATCCTTATAATTGTAACAACCAGGAAGTATTACTTAATGTAACTTTTTATAAAAAAAACTACAATACTTACAAAGCCATAACTTGGCATATGAACTCGACTTGTGTTTACCCAAAATTGCACGGGATGGTTTTATGTTTGGTGAAGGGGTCCTGCCAAAAATGTTTGTACTTACAACCATACAAATTTTTCTTTTGGGGAGTTTCTCAAAATGAAATAAAATGCCATTTTAAGGTGATTTTTGACATATTTTTTAATTGTCTTTAAACATTTAAATATCTCTAGACAACATAAAAAATCAATTCTCTTTGGTCTAATGTATTGCTGATAAAAATTGGTTAGCTTATCTTCAAAACTTATATTAGAAATGATTAATTCAAAAGAAGCATATAATAGCCGGTGCAGCCACCTTAATATTAAAAATAGCAACATTAAAAATTATGAAAATGTTATTACAATGCTTTCAAAATCATCATTGGTTTGCTTAGCTCTCTCCCCCACTTTTCTCCCTCTCACTCCCCTCTCTACCCCTCTCCCTACCCCATCTCCTCACTCACGTGTCTACCTGTTGTTGTTGTTACCTGTAGCTGAGACGGGCACACAGACGCAGGCCTTGCTTTCCCTCTCACAACAACACGCTCAGCTCTTCTACCGAGACACCTGCACTCTCGTCTCCAAGGTCACGGACTCCGAAGTTTTCCCCATAAATGGCGCATCAGATGCACTCAGTAGGGTGAGTGAAGCCCACAAACTAACATCAATTAATTCAGTTTAATTACTGCCGAAAGATTGCAAATTTTCCTTCTGGATTAATGACATTTTGTTAGTGCAGTTGATGTAGTCACGTCCAGTTGGATGGTTGGCAGTTTCTCAGCAGCATATATGACGAATGAATGAAAATCTTAAAGGCTGCATCTGTGATTCTACTTTTACCTGGTTAAATGAATATAGTTTGTGAAAGAACTGGGTAACTTCTTAAAACATGTTAGATTGCCACTTCTGTTTGCTGTCACATGATAAATATGACAAAATAAAAGTAACCTGTGTACAAGTAGAAACTGCCTAAAGTCATCTTATTCACTGTGGTTACCCTACCTGGGTGCATTGTTCACAATGGGAAAGGAGACATGTAATAATAATTTTTTGTAGCACCAAAATCATCAGGAATTTGAGCTCCAAGGTACAACAAATTAAAGCTTGAAATTATGTACAGGATGCACAAAAGTCATCGTCATCGGAGCGAGGGTTTAGGATGGAAATGTGATTTTGAATACCAATTCTTGAGTTTTTCACTTGTAGGTGCTGGCGTGCGAACTAGAAGCACAGCAGGCAGTTGCACAGACTGTGCCCGAGACCCTGCCCAAGACGGATGCCCGATTGGGCAGTATGGTCGTCTACCTCCTTGTGAATGGGGCACCACGGGACAGCATCGTGCGCAGGGTGATGCTGGAGCAAATTTCACAACTCACCGAACTCGACACAGACGACAGGTTTGTTTGGCGATATTCTAAAGACAGTAAGTGGTAAGAGTTGGGGTGCAGTGGTCGAGTGGTCAGTGTGCTGGACTGTTGTTTGGAGGAACCGGGGTTTGAATCCTGGTGCCGCCAGGCGGTGGTTCAGTCTGTACTGGTTTGGCTGCTGTGTCAAAACTTCGTCAGTTTCGTTCACTCTACATGGGCAATGTAGAGTGTCTTGCAGAACTGTAAGTCGTTGGTCCCTTCTGTCTGGTGTCTATGCGAGGGGAAGTAAAAGATCCCTGCAGTGAAGTGGGAAAAACCTGTTGTGGACACATTGAGCAGTGGTTTATCTTTTTTCTTCCGTGGCGTTTCCACATCTTTACGCTGCTTACTCGAGACTGTCTACCACTTGATGGAAACACTAGTCATACTACACGAGGGCTGTCACTAATGTGCCTCCACTCACACCGCCCCGGTTGCACCTTGGGTGGCTCTTCAGGAGGGTGTGATAGACATGTGTGAGCCAGTGTTGGTGAAACACCACCCAGGATGTCATCCCATCTCTGCCACCATGCTGAGTAATAGGAGGATTAGACACTCCAGTGCCTTGTGAATAGAGCTGTGCTGTGCAACTAAGTTGGCTGATCCCGATTAACTTGGAAGTTTAAATGTATGAAGTTATTTCTCTTGACTAGAATGTTTACAACATATCTTTTACCATATGAAACATTTAAAAATGCATTTGTTATATTGCATTTTGTCTTACTTTTGGAACTCTAACCTTACCTTACCTAGCCTCTCCGCTCTCACTGGAGCATAAGGCATCAACAAATTCCCTGCCAGCTTAATTTCTTTGTGTCATTTTACTCCAGATGCCCAGTGGTCTGCCTCTTTTCCGTTTTCCAGGTGGTGTCCATTTTAAAATGGCATGTTGTAGGCTGTTTCTGTCCATGCGAAGAACATGGCCAAGCCATCTCCACCTCCTTCGTTTCACTTCACCAGCGATGGTGTTGATGTTTGTGTGTTAGGAGCTGCTCTTGTTTGTCACATGCTGCTCCCAACGTATTCTTCAAAACCTCTGAGTTGGCTCTTGATCTCCTTATAGGTTCTCCATGTTTCTGATGTGTATAGTAGTACTGAGCAGACTTTGATCTGTATATTTTCAGCTTTGTCTTGGTGTACAAGGTAGTGGGTCTCCAAATGTTGGTGAGTTTGTAGAAGGTTTGTGCTGCCATGCCAATCCTGGTGGAGAGCTCCTTTTCTATGTTGCTGTCTGCTGAGATGAAGCTGCCAAGATACTACTTGAAGTCATTCACTTCCTGTAGGACTTTCCCTCTTACCTTTATCTTCCTTGCATTGTGGGAACTCTTTTAGGAGGGGAAATATACCTAGGGTTGGTATCCTCTTTGTTGATTCATGTTGTTGGTTTTCCATATCCAGATGGCTTCTTTTATACCTCATGTTTTCCAGTTCCCTGTTCATGAACTTAGCCCTCTGTTTGTCTACAATGTGATTCTGCACCTAATAGCAAAAATAAGTCCTACTGAAATCCGAAAAATGTGACCGAATGCATTAAATGATGTGCTCTTTGCTGTAGTGCGAAGAAGGTAAGACTCTGTGCCTCGAGTGAAGCCGAGCGACTAAAGCAAGGCTTCCAAAACAACGACGAACAAAGTTTTCAGGTAATTTACCAACGGCACGTACCATGCAACGTGTTCACAATATAACATTTAGATTGCCAGTACGCACGTCATTTTCGAAACATTGGCAGTGGTCCATCAAGCCA
Organism: Escarpia spicata; assembly: GCA_963995525.1. Taxonomy (NCBI): domain Eukaryota; kingdom Metazoa; phylum Annelida; class Polychaeta; order Sabellida; family Siboglinidae; genus Escarpia; species Escarpia spicata. The sequence continues at coordinate 41,200,347 of OZ023217.1, forward strand.
GTAACAATATATATTTCCTAAAATGTGCTACCTTGAAAAAAACGAATGTGGAGAATTGTTGTTAATTAGTAATGACTCGTTAGCACGCTACAGATCCATAGTTTGGTCCAAATGTGTAGACCAAAGCTAGAGAAGTCCAGCAACAGCCTTTGGGAAAGAGAGACCTAGCAGAAAGCAGTGAAAGTATCGGTGTTGTTCTTCTATGACTTGCCAGTTGTGGGCTTAGACTGTTGCATTGTCTTTCAGGAGTGGCATCAAGCCTACAGTCAGTACATGTTGGTTTCTTCATACTTTGTGATGGGCATTGACGAATTCTCCCACGAGAGGTGCGTGTTACCTTATTTTGGAATTTCACATTCAAGATTAGTTCATTATGTTTCACTAACAAAAATGCCCATCACCTGATGGGATTCCTTGCTAGTTGACAATCATGACAATAATATTTACCAAATGTTAGAAAGACCACAGCATCTTTACATAAACGCCATAACCTGCTTGCAGATACTCCTTGTATGTTCAGAATGACAAAGGTTGGATACAATGCGAAGTTCACGTCCATCGATAGGCCCTAGTTGTGATAGTGTAGAATTGTCAAATAATATTTGGATTGCTATGTTATTGGCATGAGGGTAGACATACGCATTATTGTGTCAGCGTCTACTTCCTGTTGCCAAGTCCACGACGCAGGGGCTGACGTCACCTTCATCACATGGACAACTACACAACTACAAATAATATTGACCTATGAACAATGTGCAGAAACCTGTTGAAAATGTGTAGACCCTAAATAATCGTTGTTTCTAAAACATAATTGGAAACAAAGTAGATCCTTTATAGTTTCCATGGAAATCCTGTATGCACACACACACACACACACACACACACACACACACACACACACACACACACACACACACACACACACACACAAACACACGAGTGTGCTACATGCATGCATGCATACACATACACACTCTCTCGCTCACACACACGCATGCACACACGCATACAAACCTACACACGCACACACAGACACACATCACACAAGCACACACAGCACATACACACACATACACCACAAATGCGCACTCACACACACAACACACACAGACGTATCCTCGATTATAGTTAGATGTGCTCAGAAACTTTTTTTTAATGTTTGTGCGGTGCATAAAATGCTATAATGTCCGCCTGTGTAGTATCTAATATGGTCTGCCCAGATACATGGAAGCACTGCCCTACCTGGCCTACGCGTGTGATAAGAACGATGCCCTGACAGAGGGGGGAAGACACCCCCTGATGGGGCTCGATGTACCTCTACTACGATTCTTCCGCAGACAATGTCTACTGGTGAGTTCTAACTGCAGTCATCCTTGTGTGTCGGGAGGGGGGGGCTGTTTATATCAGTCTCAGTACCCCTGGCAGAGGTTCATCTCTTGTTTCCCTGTATGTCCGGGGTAAGGCTCGATACCGGTCCTCAATGTATGTGTTCTCTTTCTTCCTCAGTGTTCTTACACTTCTCTCTTCACCAACCGTCTCCCCTCTGTCTTTCGCTCTCATTCTCCACTACTTCCAATCTCTCCAAATCTCTTTTTCCACAGTCCTCCCATCACAGTCTAGGTTGTCCTCGTCTCCTTTTCCTTTCTACTCTCAAGAGATCTACTTTCTTTGCCAGTATTGATCATACTGTCGAAACGTTGAAGTTAACCTGAGCCCATTATCCAGTCGTTTCATTGCCATTCTAGAATCAGTGATTTGGGTTTAGCCAATCATGGCCGGTGTTACATGTGATGTCAGGGAAGAAGCAGTAATTATTAGAAAATGCACTGCCTGTGGCACGTGTTAATGGTAGGACTAATAGTTATATTTGGGAGTTTCCCTTTGATGTGTGTGGGGCGCGGACATTTGCACAGGTTCCCACACTTACGGTCACATCCATCAAAAACAACTGGAGGGAAGTACATCTGATTGAGTGAACTCCCAATATCAGACAGACATAGCATTCACCCTATAGGTGGCCACTCGGCCAAATTCGGCCCACGCGATCAGTGCAAAACAGCTACCGGCCAAATTTTGGCCCGATTTAGTATCGCTCTTTTTAAACATTTTCTTTTCTGTTACTAGCAACTGACAGGGGAACGCAAGGTATCATTTGAGGGCTGAATGATTCTTCCTCCTGTGGGATTTTTATCAATGAGTTTTATCACGTCATGATTCAGTAATAGCTAATCACAACCAAGCTTTCAAATGTCGTAATAGTAGATGCCCAAATATGGCCGATTTTACTACGCTCTGCATTGGGAAATTACATTCCCATTCATATGGTCTGAACCGGGAAAAGGTACTGATGGAAAGCCCAATGATTGGTCTACCCAAACAAATTTATGTTAACGATCAGCTAATCAGCGCATGCCTCTCAAACGTCTTCTTGTTGACACTGGTTTCATTCCATCACAACAAAAGTTGCTTATTCCGCCTTTTTTGTCTCGCTTCAATGATATAAGTTGAATTATTTCAAGTGTCCACGTCAATATATCGGCAAAATACATGACAGAATTTTTGGATCAAGTTATACTAGTTTAGACAGATTTTGGGAGCTATTTTGAAATGGATATTATGCAAGTTGCCAGCGAGTAACGTAGCCGGACATCGCCATTTCGCACCTGGATCAATTCAGCCTACTTGGTCCGCCAGCGAAGAATATGATGCACTCAGAGTTCAAATACAACATATTCTATAAATGATGGCATATATATGTGTAATTAGGAACTGTAGGTATTTCTTATTTTATTGATATGTAAAGAAATTGATAATGGATATGTCATGCTATTGCCGTATCGGTTGTATTTGAACATTTTACAAAAAAATATAGAATCAAAAGTTCTGAATATATTTGAGTTCAGTTTTCATTATCACGCAGCTGAAATGTAGAGCTACATTTGTCACACTGCATGCATGAACATACAACCGCTCAATAATTTTTTTGTTACTGAGGAAACTTGGGTTTCTACTTTACACTCGTTCTGACGTTCATGAAGAAGAGTCTACATGTTACATGGGACTACCTACAAAATCATATAAAATACTTCTCAGTATATTTGATTAGTTTGTTCTGTAATCATTAGCTTATATATATATATATGGCTACATTTCTTCAATTGGACATAGGCACATACAGCCACTCAGTGATTAGCTAGTGGTAGGGTGAACAAAATAGTTTTTTGCATTTATTTTGGTTACAATTTAAACAGTTATATCTTCATGATTATTTGATGTTATGCAAATATTATCACTGCGTAATAGTAAAGGGTCTTTGTGAAAACAAAATGATACCTCAATCATATTTCTGCGATAAATATTAGCAAAGTTGTGGTTTTTTAAAACACCCCTACAAATAGCTCCAAATTATGTTCACCATGGACGTTTACTGTAGGCACCTGTAGGGGTTAATTATTCACCCAGTTTTTGGCTAGGTTTCAACAGCATTCCAGTGAAAACCTACCAATGTACTCAACCCTGTTGATTTATTACTTTTACAGACTAACATGTTGTTACATGTGAACAACGAATTAATATAGCCATGCAATGTATATACAAATTATTAAAGATGTATGCATGTCAAAACAAACATCATTTTAGCATTTGTACATGCCAGCATTATGAAATGTGACTGCGGGTGGGGGGGTCTCAAAAATATAAACAAACAGCATGACGTACTTTATAGATGGCCCCTTAAGAGACCACCCCTAACAGAGTGGCTCCACCAATGTTGCAGTATCTGAACGAGGCAGCCACGCACCTGTTTGAGAGCGAGGACCACTCGAGTCTGAGCGAGTGTCTGGACATCATGAACAAACTCGTACTGCCGTGTCTACCCTCACTGTCCACTGCATCACTTGACCAGAGCTGCATCGAGGACATCCGTGAGAAATGGTGTCTCTTTCTAAACCAGGAACTCGGAGGTACACAACACTTTTGTGGTGTTTTCATTGTGGTAATCTAACTGTAATCATGACTGGCGGGTAATTACAACTGATCCGACTGGTGGAATCTAGAGGGGACCAGCTGGCCACTATCTTAACTAATAGTTCCAAGTCTAGGGACCCACATTAATGACTACCGTTAGTACAACTGGTAGTGAAACAAATTTAATGCATGAGTATTAATTAAATAAATGGCTCAAATGAGAATGGTTTGACATTGAAAAACTAATCTGCCCAATAATGGCTGTGATTGAAGTGACTGGCTTACATGCAAACCGTTTGCATGCTAAAAGGCACACTTTTGATTAAATCAAAATTGGCAAACAATTATTTCTGGCTAAGGGCATGTGTGTGTGTGTGTTTTCCTCCTAGACGGTTTGCATTTTGTGCGCCAAACTTTCGTGGAGTAATGTATGACCCTTCAGAGGAAACATACTGCCTTTATTTTTTCAAAATTCCTCGTAGTCTATGGGTGTTTACTTGTTTTAGGGTTTGTGCTGTACATTTGGACGTTATATATCTGGTAGTTTGCCAAAGCTAACTGCCATCCCGACACTTTACCGCACAAATTTGTCGGTCACATGTTTTTTGAGAGAGCAAAGAAAGACAAGAATATCAACACAGAAACAAGTGCATAACTGTATCATGCATTTACATGAAGATTCTAAATTTTGAGAGAATTACTTGAATTGATTATATGTGTACAATTAAATGTATTAGTAGTTAGATGATTGTACCAAAACTTCATTCAAAAAGTTACACATTTCAGCTGGCATTAAAGCCCTAACCATGTGAGGATTTATTGCAGACTACAGAATCGAGAAGCTTCAGGACTTCCTGTCGCGTCTACTGGAGCCACCCGCTGAGATCAAGACGGTGTACGATGAGTTGACCCTGCGATCTCCGGGCACCATGGACCTTGCTTCACGCTTCAATACTGTCATGGACTGGGCCGCCAAACACGGCGAACTGCAGGCAGCGACAAAAGAGAAATAACCCTGTGATTGATTGACAGCTGTCATGGACTGGGCCGCCAAACACGGGGATCTGCAGGCAGTGACAAAAGAGAAATAACCCTGTGATTGATTGATTGACAGCTGTTATAGACTGGACTGCCAAACATGGGGATCTGCAGGCAGCGACAAAAGAGAAATAACCCTGAGATTGATTGATTGACAGCCGTCATAGAATGGGCACACTTTCACAGGTCTTACTGAAATGGTGTCCTTGGTGATACGGTGGCGATTCTTTGCATTTAAAAAAACTTAATAATGGATTCTATTTAATGGTTTTCCACAACAGATTCTACTTAATGGTGGGTTTTCCTGATGAGCTCACAATCTTAGTGAAATGGTCCCCAGATAGTCAGGAGGCTTAATCATACAATTGTTCACATCGTTCCACAAGCACCATTTTTGGACGAGCGTTAGATATGGCCGTTACATCTAATTTTTCCGCGGGAGCCAAGCTGAGCTCCCTATGTGGTGGCCATATTGGACAAATCCAAGATGGCCACCTTCTGGAATAAGGTTGTGCAATAACTCGAGAACCGAAAGTAGCAGAACCATAAATGAGACCACGTTTTAGGGATTTTCAAATATGGGGAATCTATTTCTAGTGATAATTTGCTGATTATAGGTCGTGGTAAGGTTGCATTCAAGGTCATGTTCTCCCAAAATGTGAATATTTCGAGCCAAGAACGTACTATAGCATATATTCATCATCTTGATGTCATGTTCCATCTAAAATATTGCCTTAGGTAGACTATAGATGAACTTGGAATGAATATTTGGGGTAAAGGTGACTTTATTTAAGGTCAAATTTGAATATGAACCTACATATCTGTCGATGATTCAATTGATATTACTGTGTGAACAGGGGTTTATTGTTATTATAATGTTGGAACCGATATTGAAAGGTGAAAGAGGAGGTCATATAATGGAGGTCAAGGTCAATATCATCATTTATTATAGAAACTTCTCATTACGTACAACTGGAAATGTAACCATGGTAACAGTTATAATTATTCCCGAAATAGCAACGATATGTCAATTAGATACACAAATTCAGTGTTATTTTGTTTCAACCTTTATTATGTACATATAATTTTTAAATAGGTATGAATCATTGCTTCAATACGAGTACAAGGCTATTTTGGCTATTCACTCCACTCGTATAATCAGACATCCGTCCATCCATATATCCATCCCATATATCCATCCACCCATTAGTAGTGGTTCAGTGGATAGCATCTTCGTCATCAATGTCGTGCAATGAAGGCCTGCCCCGCAGCAATTGCCCTTGCACGTTTCGTGCAGCCACAGTGTAGGAGGAGGGCACAAGCTATACTTGGGTCGGCGAGAGTGGTCCAGAAAGGGAGCCATTGCTTGTTCCGCTCATCCTGTTCCCATCCCTGTTGATCAAAGACGGGGATCGCCTGGTGGCAAGTGGTTGACTGCTTCCAGATGAAACTGGAGGAAGGACCTCTAGACATGCTCGATGAGCGACCTGGGTTTGGCGGCATATTATTGAGCGAACAACTGTCATTGGAGAGAGATGATGCCTAGCATCGTTGACAGTTGCAGAACCACACATCCTGCTGATGAGCACAACGAATATCTCGATGCACTGATTCCAGAGTGAAGGACTACGGATCTGCAGTCAGCGAGATCATCATCTCTCTAAGGCCTGGTGTACTGTTCTATGCAGTCCACGCCATCTTCTTGCTGCGACCGAGAGACTAAGAGGTCGTATCAATGCCCGTCAAAGCCTGAACGAGGGGAAGAGCCACTGACTTTGTTGGACCGAGCTGTGCACCGGGATATCTCGGTAGTTTTTACTGCTACCAAAGCCAATCTAAAGCTCTGAAAGGTCAAGCTGTCCAAAGAAAGCAACAGCAAGAACAATGATGTCACTGTCGACAGTGTGCATGAATGCTTTCTCATGACTGTGAGACGACGCATGAGCTAGATGCAGGATGGTACGCGTGTCTGCCTCTGGATGGTTGCACGGCTGGAGTTCCGACAAATGGAACGGCTTATTGGAGAGCACCGTCTGAGACTCGGTGCTGAGGAGGAGTTTTCTATCCATGTCAGTCTTAGCCTGCTGTTTACTAACAAAGAAAATAACTCCTTTTTGTTTTATGCATTTTTCAAGTACGATTGCCAGTCCCTTTTGGGGATGGGCATGCCGCTGCCACCTGTCCCATGATGCTGCCACTGCCACCTGTCCCATGATACTGCCACCTGTCCCATGATGCTGCCACTGCCACCTGTCCCATGATGCTGCCGAGTCAGCGATTTCAGGCTTTGTTCAGGTTAGATGTCCTACACTGACGCATTCAACCATTGCGATCATCTGAGCTTTCAGGAAAGGCACAATGTGTAGGTGTAGACACTCGGCGAATGTTGCCCGTCTGGTCGGATGCACCACGTGGATGACAGCTGTCATTGTCTAGCTGGATTGGCGCGGTCGGTTGGTGCGCTGATGCATGCGAGGGCCTGTCTGACTTGAGCGAACTTCTGTCTGGTGGACAAGGAGGTTCTCGCTGGTTCTTAGATTTGAAGAATTCGACCATATCCGTGTCCGGACGTGATTGAAAAGAAAGGAAGAGTTGGGTGATGACGAGCACGTTATTTTTTGTTTCCGTATCCCAACTTTGCTTCCTTTCTTTCGGGGGTCGGGACGGCTGACGAAAGTAAGCATCTTTATCGTGTCTAATACAGGAACCGTTATCTTGTCTAGTTGTGTATATACGTATTCCTCGTGAAGGGCCTGGCCAAATTCGTGGATTTTGAACAGGGACACGGCTACTACTACTAAATCACCCTTCTCCAGCTCGCCTTCTCCAACACTCCCGCAAGATGCAATACCCACGCGCCATCTTTTGCTTCCTTACTCTTTGTGAAGCGCAGTGGTGCAGTGGCTAGAGCTTTGGACTGTCGACCGAGAGAACCTCGGTTCGAATTCTGTGCTGTGTTGTCGAACCTTGGGCATGTTCATTCACTCCATGTTGCACCAGTCCACTCAGCGGTATGAATGAGTACCTGGCTATAGACAGTGGTGCATCTTTGTGTACGAATAGTCTTCACGCATTAATTGCAACGTGGCTGGATGCTTCCCAGAGAAGTCGAGAAGAAAAGACTTGAGATGTTATTCAGTTGAACAGGTCTGCCAGGGAGTAAAGTGTAAAGCACTGTGAACAGTCTTGAGGACTAGATACTGCGTTATATAAGAACTTAACTTTTGACTAGCCCCAGGAACGAACCTTTCCTTCACCGTGTGTGGGCACGAAAAAGCAACGTGTCAGAGGGATCAAGTGTGATTGTTGGTTTTTATTTCTAGAATAATAATATAATTCCTGCTTTTGGACTGTTACGTTACCAGTAGTACATAATGAGAAGTTTCTATAATAAACGATTATATTGATCTTGACCTTTATATGACCTCGTTCTTAGCCTTTCGGTGTCGGTTCAAACATTATAATAAAAAAATCTGTTCACGCAATAACATCAAATGAATAATCAACATATACATGGGTTTTTACGCATTTATTGACAAATTTGACCTTGACTGAAGTGACCTTTACCCCAAATTCATTCCAGGTTCATCTATAGTCCACGTAAGACCATTTTGTACATGGATCATGACACTTAGATGGAGAATATATACTGTACAGTACATACTTGAATCAAAATATATACTCTACAGTACATACTTGAATCAAAATATATACTCTACAGTACATACTTGAATCAAAATATCCATATTTTTTGCCAAAATTACCTTGACTTTAACCTTAAAACGTGACATTGACCTAGAATCTGCAAAAAAAACAGTGGAAATGGCAGAGTAATCGACTTGTTGGTTTGATACATCTGTATGATTCTGAAGTTGACAAAACAATTTAGTGCGGTGGACTGTTGGTGGACATGTAAAATGAACAGTTAATTTTAATAATTTTTCAACAAATATGCAGAAGTTTAACAGTCCAGTGAAAAGTCAACCTTTTCATAATTAAGTGTATTTGTTGAAATACGGGATGATATAATTTCCTGTTGCTCAGTATTTAGCAGAAATACTATAAATTTATCAGATAAGCTGTTTATTTAGCAGATATTGTTAATTAGAAAGGGATTTATGTTATATTTGATTTTGATGATATATTTCTCTCATAATTACATTAACTATGGCTGTGTTGTGCCCTGACATCCAAAGCATCCACCCTAAGACGTGTAAAAATTACTGATATAAATAATAAAACAGTTGACAGTGGGAAGATTTTGTTACATATTGCAAATAATAGTTGGTGATGCAAATATAAGTTATTTGTCATGTCCCATCTAAAAGTACTTTTTTATTTTGAAGGTGTTTATTGTGCGACACCTAACTTGCTTGCTAATTGCTGTAAATGCGTGTTATCATTATTCGATTGTGCATGCTGGGTAATATATGCGGTCAACTACGGTGTCCTTGTTGTACAGATGTACATGTGTATTTATATGTGTTTACGCATTACTGTTACGGTTCTCGTTACTCGGAAAATGATGTCAGAGTCTCTGATACCTGGACGTGTGACCATGTTTTGTTTGTGTTCTCCCGCAGGAGATTGGTGAACCTTTGTTAACTGCTCAAAGCAGGATGTAGTGCATGGCAAAGTGTGAAGACGTGTGTCTTTTAGAGATTAAGTTTATATTGTGTGTGTGCGTGCGTGCGTGCGTGCGTGCGTGCGTGCGTGCGTGCGTGTGTGTGTACACTGTATGTGTCGGAGCTAAATCAAGTTGTTGGGTAACTTTCAGTTTCATTGATAGACTAGAGAAATTATGATGTACTGTTTTTTACCAGTTTCAGTTTATAATTTTTGTATTATCCGGATTTAGCGAGATGAAGAGCCACAGTAATTTATTAAAGGCATAAGAGGTTTGAACAACAGCGCCCATCCTTTCAAAATCAGAATGTGTTTTGTTGTGATTGTGCGACACGTCTCCCTGCAGTTAACTGTTCTCTTTAGAAAGAGAGGCAGAACAAACAGACACTATGGAGAAGCAATCATCACTGTACTGGGTATTGTGTCGAGTGGATACCACATCACTGAGGCAGACTTTAATTACTCTGGGAAACTCTTAACCAGCAAATTATGTGTTAATTGGTCAATAAAATGTTAACATTTAGAGCCAGATTCCAGATTAACACAAAAGTCGAAAACTAGTCAGTAATTTGAATTTGGTCTGTGTTGGTTTCCATGATTGCCTAGATGAATTTAGGTTGAATTCAGATTTGAACTAGAGGATAAGGTGTACTATTTTCTGATGGAATAGGAATGTTGATATGTGTCACTGAAATTTATTGTGTTGTTATGGCGGAAAATATCTGCTGTGCATGTTGATAGGTGTTTACTACATTATTCAAATTATTCAGTTGTATATTTATAAGTTTTTTCAATGTTTTCACCTTCCTGGTTTCCAAGTTCAATGTTGTTACTTGTTGAATATGCAATGTGGATGATTATTAAGGGCTTTAATAAGGCATGTCTGGCTTTATTTACAAGCATATTTCACTATTATAGAGATGTCAAATCTCCTGCTTTGGGAAGATTTCCTTTTTGCAAACTTGTTCATATCATGAATATACAACTGAATAATTTGAATAATTAAAAAAAAAATCTTTTTGAACTAATTCCACATTTTTCACTCTTAAAATGGTATCATTGAGATCTTTCTTTTTGGGGTGACTTTCCTACCACAACTACTTTTATTGCATCTCAAGCAGGAAAATCTCCTTCCTCCTAATTCTTTATTTTGGCACATCTACACAATTCATCATTAAATTGATAACCGTCTTATTTGTCAGGCAGCTTTGGCCCACGCTATGGGTCATTTTCAGTTTGTGAAGCTCTCATTATTTCAAGTGACCTGTTTTTCATAGCCGGTTCTGAATCCTCAAGCGCCTGCTTTCATTCATGGTTGGTGGCTGTATGTATTTATGAGTGCGTGTACATAGTTACGTATTGATATCATTCACATATTTTGCATCATTACCTTGGGGGCTAATTCGTTGACACTTCATAATTGTGTTGAGAGAATTTGTCTACCTGTACATTATTTAGTGGTAAACTGAAACATTATATTTTTCCATGCCATTTTATGTGATCCTCGTATTTGTTTGTGGCAATCTGAAATGCTTGTACATAGTCACAAATACAAAATAAATGTATGTATGAATGTTTTATTCAAACTGAGTCTACTTTTGTTTATTGTTCTAATTATGCAGATCATCTTACGTTTATGAAAGTTTGTGTTTAGTTTATTTATACAGGTGCTGGTTCTGAATTTGTCTAATTAGCCTACCTTACATTAGAACATTTATTTGACGTGTTTAGCCTACCTTACATTAGAACATTCAACGTGTTTAGCCTACCTTACATTAGAACATTTGACGTGTTTAGCCTACCTTACATTAGAACATTTATTTGACGTGTTTAGCCTACCTTACATTAGAACATTCAACGTGTTTAGCCTACCTTACATTAGAACATTTATTTGACGTGTTTAGCCTACCTTACATTAGAACATTCAACGTGTTTATCCTACCTTACATTAGAACATTCAACGTGTTTAGCCTACCTTACATTAGAACATTCGACGTGTTTATCCTACCTTACATTAGAACATTTGACGTGTTTAGCCTATCTTACATTAGAACATTTGATGTGTGACTGCCGTTTGTTGCTGTTGAATTCTACAGTAATACTACAAAAATGTTATCATGCACAAATCCCCAGAAAACCAAACACAGAGGCACGTCAAAATGAAAGTAACTAACTTTGGTTTTTAATAATGCATTGCCTGGAAAGGAATATGTTGTCGGTCTTCATATTTGAAAGGGTTTACAGATAAGACTATCGAAATGCCGGATTTAAATTAAGTAAAAAAACATTTTATTTCACAAAAATAATTATTTATGCAACCCTCCTAGGTATAAAAACAGTTCATTATTTTTAAGTGTTCACCGTAATTACAGTTGTGAAAACATGTTAATATCTGCTATTCACTGATTGTCTTTTTTACTAAATCAAACAAACAACAAATTATTTTTGTGTGTAAAAAAGTTTGTATTGTATTTGAGTCCTATTGCTTTGGGAAGGAGATATTTTTGGACAATTTATTTTATTATCCCTCCTGATTATCTTTTTGTCAAATAATCTTCTTTTTGAACCACTTTCACATTTCTTATAAATTGTGGCTTCAGAAGATAACACCATTGAGACATTAGATATTTTCAAAACTCTTGTAAGAGAGGTGTTACCCCTCCTAAAACCCTCTTTCCTTTATTTTGTCCCCACAAGTGACCATGTATACAGTACGCTTTCTAGTTAATGTCAACAAAGTTTTATAAAGAATAAGCTACAGGTGTAGCTAATAATAATTTGTTATGAGCTCTTCTTCTATAGGTATAGTTATGAAACATGGAATCAGATAAGGTTTATTCCACACGAAACATACCACTGCTGAAAACATCATTTGTAACGAGGTTGTTTTGCTAGAACAACAATGTATGATAATATCATGTTGGCGATATACATTAATTATATTTGTGCTATCATATTTGTGATAACAATTATGCCAATAATTAATGTCAGATAAGGGAATCAATGACCATTCATTCGACTTATAATGTAGTGGTGCTGCATTTAATTCAGTGTTAATTAAATGTTGCCATCAAGGAAGTGAGCAATCTTGTCTGCTTGGAGGAATATAGGCGTGTAGGTAATTTAATCAGGGAGGTTTTACTAAGTCTAAGACTAGAATATCACAATTGAACCAAAGAGGAGCCTCACCAATTAACCGATCACAGATAATGGCAATGTTCATTCTTAATTTGTAAGTTGAGCTTAACGAAAACGTAATAAGTTTAATCGTATTGATGTTAGCAAACAAAGGAACCACTAGAAGAGGGAGTGGTTCCTTTAGAATGGAAAGAGGCAAACATTATACCGTTATTTAAAAAAGGTTCGAGAAACAAGTCAGAGAACTATAGACCAGTGAGTTTAACATCAGTGATTTGCAAATTATTAGAAAGACTAATTAAAGATCACATGGTGGATTTTCTTGTTAAACATAACTTGATAAACCCATCTCAACATGGGTTTTTAAAAGCGAGGTCATGCTTAACAAATATGTTATGTTTTTTGGAAGACATCACTAGGTGGGTAGATGAGGGATCACCAGTAGATATCATCTATTTAGATTTTCAAAAAGCTTTCGACAAAGTACCACATCAAAGATTACTCCTTAAGCTAAAGGCCCATGGCATAGGAAATGGTATAATAAACTGGATAGAAAAATGGCTGAATGACAGAAGACAACGTGTAGTAGTTGATGGGGAGGCTTCAAACTGGAAATCGGTATTGAGTGGGGTACCACAGGGATCAGTACTAGGACCTATATTATTCTTAATATATATATCAACGATTTGGACAATGATATAAGAAGCAAGGTGTTAAAATTTGCGGATGATACAAAAGTGTTTAGAAGAATTAAAAGTGATGGAGACAGACAGCATTTACAAGATGATCTTGATAGGTTGATCAAATGGTCTGAAAAGTGGCAAATGCTGTTCAATTTTGGGAAATGTAAATGCCTCCACACAGGTCATGGGAATGAAGAGGTAAAATATAAAATGGGGGGTACTGTTCTAAGTACTACTGTAAAAGAAAAGGACTTAGGGTTAACCATTAGTGCTGATATGAAGGTTTCAGAGCAGTGCGGAATTGCAGCGTCAAAGGGAAATCAAATCCTTGGATTAATTAGGTGAAATATAGCGTATAAGAAAAAAGAATTAATAGTACCGCTGTACAAAACAATAGTGAGGCCTCATTTAGAATATTGTATACAAGCATGGAGGCCATATCGCAAGAAGGACATAGATATGCTAGAAAGAGTACAGAGGAGAGCGACTAAAATGATACCAAATCTGAGGGATCTTAGTTACGAAATACGCCTAAAAGAATGTGGTTTAACAACACTAGAGACCAGGAGATTGAGAGGAGATCACATAGAAGTGTTTAAAATATTGAATGGTTATGAAAATATTGATAGAAACATTTTTTTCTCAGTTAAGAAAGATAGAAGGACCAGAGGACATGAAGCTACATTAGTAAAGGAGCAGTGTAGATTAGATATAAGAAAGTTCTCATTCTCACAAAGGACTGTAAATGAATGGAACAGATTATCTCCTGATTGTGTTGGTGCTAGTAGCGTGAATATGTTTAAAAATAAAATCGACACACACCTTAAAAAGGCGGGATACATGTAGATAAAAAGTATTGGACTCTCGATAAGCCAAAAGGCTTCCTTGTCCAACTGCCATCCAGAGTAATTTTCTGGATGGCAATCTTGTTAAATCTTGTTAAATCTTGTTAAATCGTGAAAAAGTACTTGTCGACAACAGTGACGCAACACGTTCCGACATGCCTGCGCGTGCACGCGCAAACCGGCCTGGTCACGCTTCGTGCGTTTGCCCTCGATTCACTTCGAGCAGGCGTGTTGTTGATATTTACATCGTTGCCATGTTACACATCACATGGCCGCATGCTTACCGCAACACGTCTGCACTAGATCAAAATTAACCGAGCAGGAAAGACCGGCGAAAATGGATAAATATTTTTATATTTTATTGGCATTTTACATATGGCTGCTCCCAACTGAAACGGATTCAAAACAGGTCGAAGGAGAACTGACAGCACACGACGAGGTAAACATCGTTGTGGAAATGTGTCGTTAAAATGCGTTTAACTTGTGTGTAGCCCGATGGCGATGCGTTTGGCGTCGTTTATGCCATGGTTAACGATCGATGCTTCGCTGCAGCTAGTTTGACCGTGGACATGGCATTGATGTTCGCTAAAGTCTAAACACGGGAACAAACCTTACGTGACGAGTTGTTGCATGTAAACGTTTGTCGTAAAAATAAAGCTTAAATCCTTAATGTTGTAACGATTCGCATTTTCCTTTCGCCTGCAACAGAATTGGGTGTTTCTGGACCGATTTTGCTTTCTCTCGGACAAGGGTGAACTGGTGTTTGACTTCATATTCCCAGTGGTAAGTACGGCAACTTTAATATTTCTGGGTAGAAGTTATTAAAGGCGGACCAGACACAGTAGTGATATATTACAATTGGATTTGATGTCATTATCAATCACAGACATTGTCAAATATTTTCACGAAAATCGTATTATTACTATCCGACCAAACTCGCGCCGAAAACATCATTGTCATTGTCACGGATTATTTTGGCAGATTTCACTTCAAAATAATGTTATTTGATTAAAAATAACAGGTTGTCCGATAATCTAACATCTAAAATGCGTGGCTGTCTTGTAAAAATACTTGAAATGGTAATTCTTTGGCTGCTTCTCTAGCCTCGGCTAGCAAATTTCGGTTGTCTCCGTGTCACGGGGTTATTCTGGACCTGGGGTGGTCGTTAGCAGGGGTTCGGGCCTCCATTTAATGGGTTCAACATTTGTGTGATCATCTGGGACACATATTCATGTTGAGAGAGATAGGTATATCTACCTATGCTATAGGCAAACAACTATGTCTCAAGTCGACTAAGTTCGCCCTGACTATGGGGAGAACTGTAACCCCTTTGAAATTCTACCAATTTGAGCCACACACGAGCAACATAGGCTGTAAATGAGTGACTCAACACATACAGTCACCGATTTAAAACAAGTCTTAATGATGGTTGATGTATTAATGGGTATTAGCCATCAAACAAATTGTGCATGATGTCACTTTAACCCCTTGCAGCCGGGCCTTGCTCTGTCCCTGCTTATGGTCTACAGTGGACAAAATATTGATAAATTGTAGCAAGTGAATGATGACTTTGCCTAAAGGCACTAAAGCTGTAGGTACGGAAGTCCTATGTAGGCACCCCTGTACTGTCCACCCTTATATCACTTGGTGACTTGGGCAACCAGTTACAGAAAGGGGCAACTCACAACTACTGTAGCTATTAAAAAAAAAAAATTTTAGTTTAAACTCTGAAATAATTTTGCCTATGCAAAATTCAACATAAAGCCTATCAGAATATATAAAGAGGAGAGTGTTCCCTGTGTGAATACTGTATGGACATACATACATTCAAAATAAATGTGTATAATTTCATAAAAGCATTCAATTGCTTAAATAATTGTTATCGTTATAAATATCAACAAAATTACTAGGTAGCATGCATGGCTAGGTTCAGTTACATAACTGTATCTGGAATTTATTACAAACAATATTTTGTATTAGCAGAGGTGATAATTCAGAACGTTGTACATAGTGTTGATATAAAATTGTTTTCAGTAAAATGCCACCACAAGGAGGCAGTCTGTTCCTAGTTTTAAATTAATTAATTGATATAATGTTCATAAGATTATACTAACTATGTTAAAGGTTTTCTGTCCACCAAGTTGTGTTTAGTAAGCCTGTAACAATGTTCGTAATTTGGAAGGTACATATTATGGCAATATCACTGGCGTTTTATGTTTAAAGCAATTTTTTGGGACAAGTAAAGATGAATTAGTACTTGTCCTACCAGACAAGTGCTTTATGGGAGTTAATGTTAAACTCTGAACGTTTAAAATAAAAATAAATTGGCTCAAATAGGTAGATTTCACAGGAATGTCAGTCACCTCAGAGTCTGAAACCGGACCAGGCAGAAGTGAATCAACTGAAGGTGTACAGGTGGTTGCCTATATCTACAAAATATACGATGGAATGCACGATTGCACCACATGTTCGGAATCCATCTGTTGATGGACATCATGAAGGACTTTTGCTAGGCAACAGGTCACATGATGGATAGGTCAATTCTATTTGCCATCCACGTAGCCACCGGATGTGGAGAATGCAGATGGAAGCAAATGGAATATACTTCGGAGAGGTCAAAAACCTCTGTTGTCATCCACCTATAGTCAGTGTTATTTTTATATATCGCACAACTATGATGTCCACATTTGTAATATAATTCACACTGTACGCATTGGAACCAGGGGATCTAAGCCCACAATGTTGAGCGTGTTGGGCTTAGCCCACCCAATATTTTGTGGGTTTTGATGATGTTTTTTGTTGAGTTTGAGTTGCAACTTCCGAGTTTAATTTACTTAATTGTATAATAATATTTTTGTAATTGTTCCATGAAAATCTTCAACAACACCCATCCAACGCTCTGTTTTTCTGCAAACATTATGAATGTCATTGTAAAACATCATTGACAGCACCACCTCCAACAGTCTTCTGATGTCATGTGATGATTGAGAGCCCTGTAAAAAATTGGAATAACACGACAAAACAAATTTTCAACAGCACCTCTCCCTGTCTTCCAAAGTCCTGACTGCAGCAGAGTGCTGAAACTCCCAACACAGCCCTCTCAATATTTATTTCATTCTGCTGATAATTCTGTTTGACCAAGCTAGCTATGACAATTTGTTTTCATCGTTCCTGGCTGGGTGTACTGACCCATGTTTGCGTTGCTATCGGTTTCTGACAATACAGTATGATTGGGGTTCTATTCTTATCGCCACTCGATTCATAACCATAACAAAACTATTTAACTGTGCTGCATATACAGGGCCTATGTTTATTGCAAATGAATGAAAACTGGTTTTTCAGCCTGTATGAATGTATATAGTTATATGTTACCTGTCAAAGTTGCATGAAATTTGTACATAATTTTGCATGTACAAATCAGAAAGCTTTGTTTTATAAACTTAAAACCTGAATAAAACTCTACTCTGTTGGCATTGCATTACCGGTAATTTGTTGTCAGAATACTCATCTTTTCAACAAAAAATAAAGCTAAGATATTGAATAGATGCACTTAATATTTAACCTTTTATTATAAAAAGCACTGGGATTATGGTACTGTTACCTTCATCCAACATTTTCTGTGGATTTTGTTGTTGAATTTTCTTGTGAAAATTATATATATATATATAATTTAAAAACAAAAATTTGAATATATACTAGCTCAGTTACCTGGCGTTGCCCAGGAAAAAAGGTAGTCGTAAGTACCAGACACCCCAAACCCATACCCGCATCAATAAATGGTAACTGGTTACTGGCCTAGTTGTTACGACAACCTTTTGCCAGAAATCTCAATCTCAATCGCTCACCCGTCTAACTGATGTAGCCAGCAACAGCGGAAGCTGGGTTGAAATTTCAGCCCGATACACGCAAAACTAACGGAGATGTGGGTGCACAAACAGAGAATGAAATGTTTTATACTATATGTATGTCGTATTCCTAGTTATCCACTATAACATTTGACACTCACTTTTTATAATACACTAACTTGACGGGCGATAAGTTCGACACTAAATAACAAAATGACACGTAGCTCCATCTGTAGGAAATATATGAAATACAAAAGAAGGCGCTACTTGTAAGCAGGCAGACTTGACCAAGACAGGTAGACCTGGTGCATGTTATGTGCTGAGGTTTTTAAATGTCAATGGCTTAAAACTATTCAACATTTCTGCATACATCCAGCGACATATTTGTAGATCTATGGCATAATTATTGTTACGATGACATAGAAAAACATAAAATTCCGCAACTGGAACTCACGTACAGGTCATACAGCCTTTTGAAATATTGCGCCCCCAAATTCTCCACCCCCAGACGAATTTTGAAAATGTCTAAATCTATTAACAATCTCAATGGGCCCGCTAGATCACATGCACAATTTCAGCCCGATACATGGAAAACTGACGGAGATGTGGGTGCACATACAAACAGAGAATGGTTTGAGAATGAGAATGGTTTCCTGCTACCCCGGGGTAGTACCGCTACATGCATTACTGTACTTCATTTCGTGAAACTTGGATGAAGGCAAGGCTGATTTCTCGGACATATTTCTTGATTGTACAATAAGTTTTTAACCTCAACAAACAAGCGCATAGTAAAATATCATTAAACATCCATAAACCAGCTATAGCATGTAAAAAATTTAGTTCACATGTTTTCAAAAATATATTTATGTGAGACAGTGTTCCCTGTTAGTGTAGTGGTGTTACTGTTCCCTGTTAGTGTAGTGGTGTTACTGACTCAGAATCGTAGCTAGTTTGCTGTAAATAACAAGGCAGATGTAAGTTTGTACCAGAGCTTTGTATTAAGCCAAACATTAAACCATACAATACAATATATACATGAAGTGCCTTAGCCTATATAATTCTAATAAATAAATTACAGCAAAGGTGAGGGGAACCAACCACACACAGGTGGTGGAACTCACCCATGAATTGCCAAACTATAACCCTATGCAGAAGGGGAAAGCGTCAAAGCGCCCCAAAACCCCTTCGCTACTTCATGTAGGGAGATGAATAATAGAAACGCCCGTGAGGTCAGTTGGAATTTAGTTCACATGTTTTCAAAAATATATATAACTATGTACACAGCCATCGAAACCCATGGAGTGCAGCTAGTTTCTCAAATGTCATTTGCATGTTTGTTAATTTGTCCCAAAATATAATGTTGATTCTCCATCCTTCATCACACATACACATACATATGTCTGCAGAGTTATGAGGGGCAACATTTGCTGCTGTACTATGATGAGATGTCAAGCCAATGGCCAGCCGTATACAAAAATAAAGACAAGGTAGGTCCACGTTATTTGTTCATTCAGCGTTACTAACACTGCATTGGCGTTGTCTTTCGTTTTGCAGGAAGTTACCGACATGAAATTACTGCTATATTTTGATGAGGCTGACCAGTGGCCAGCCATTTATCATAATGACACCAAGGTAGGGGTGACTGACCTTCCAAGTTGACAAAACCACATAGCGGGAGATCTCCCCCCCCCCCACTTGGGTTCTTATGGCAGGAAATGTTTTAAGAAGGTGTGATGAATAATTTTCCACATACTGAATATCTTCTACCCAAATTACACATGGGCTGCATATGATCCATCCACAAAATTGTGAAGACATTTTCAGAAGGGAAACTATTTTCGGGTTATTTTAGGAGATCTCGCGCTATATCAGGAACTTGGAAGGCCTCTGACTGGCTCTTGTGGTCAGTCCATGTCCAGTCTTGACAGGGACAGCGGTCTGCTTGACCACTACCTCAGGTGTGGCCTTTACCTTCATTTACGAACTTGTGACCTTCACCTTTGTTTACAAATTTGTGATGTTCACGTTTGTTTACAAATTTGTGACATTCACATTTGTTTACAAACTTGTGACCTTCACATTCGTTTACAAACTTTCTCATTTTCAGTTGTCAGATTTCTGCTGGACGCTCTGTGTGATTCCTCTGCCTGTTTTATGACAGTTTGTCACTGTTTTGCTGCTGTAAAATCTAGGCTATACTCGCTATTGTATTCTGTTGCCGGAACCTTAATTGTGCTGCATAAATTCATAGTTTTGTCTGCATGTTTTTTGAGGGCTTCTTCCATCTAGAAGAAACCGTTTCTGCATGTTTCTTGTGGAAGAAACTTTTCATGCCAATATCTTGTGTGTTTCCAGAAAGATCTGCACTGAATGCATGTCATTGGTATTTTGTCATGTGACCTTCTCTGTGTCTTGCTTTAATTGTTCTTAATCTGGGTTCGTTAACTTTTAAAAGTCTAATTTAATACACAAATTTTTATTTTTTATACTACTTCGATTTTGGTGGTTATCATAACCAGTGGTCATTAAGATAACGAGGTCACTACATATGTCCAAAATAGACTTAGTTATAAATAATATATATGTATATAGATATCCACCAGATGACCAACTATTTTGTAGCTGACATTGACCTTGACCACTTATATGCCTGTTCCAGAAATGGATGTAGTAATGCCAAGTATACCATACTAGACCCAGATACAACCATTTCGGAACTGTCAATAATTTACATAGTTTACTGACTTATTTATTCTGTAATAATTATTGTAACATATAAGCATCTTGGAATAATGTTTACACAAATTTCCTACTGACTACTCAATATTATATGTTGGATTGGATCCATAATAATTGTTCTTTTAAATTACATATGGTAGGTTATGTATTTGCTGTGTCAGCTACTGTTTTATTAAGATAATCATATTACGACAGAAATGTTTCTTGGAATAAAACGCACTTAGGAAGCAATCAGTACATGTAAATAAATTATTCATATATTCCCGTAATTCCCAACCACTACATAAACAACATTTTCTAACACCAAAACCCTTTCTAAATGTGCAAATTCAGTCGATATATCATGACACTTTGACAGCTCAATGACAAAACAACATATTCTAAATTATGAGATCTTTTTATGTGTTAGTTCCCAATTTGATGTTATTCTTATATCTGCTTGCGCTTGTATATATATATATATATATATATATGAAGTAGAGATCGATGCCATAAATACTGGACATTGAAAAAATCATCAGTCAGGTATTGATGTGTAGGGTGGGATTTTCACCTATGGCCAGTTCATGTTATATATCCCAGCATCACGATGCCCTAGCTGTGGTAATTAATTATTAAACTTTTGGCTGCAGGTAAACATATTTTCTTCCCTTCCGTGTCTTGTATGATGCTTTGCAATGTCCCACTTCATGCATCATTGAAATGTAAATTCAGGTGTTTGGGTGACAAACAAGTTATTTGTGGTTATGACTGAAATCATTGGTAATAAACCTAGATGTGGTAATCTATAGAGTAAACTAGATGTCACATTTTACAGTTCTAGTCTACCAGTTGTTCCCACAGTGAGGAGAAATGTTGCAACTAGAACTGTTTTGATTGCTGCACCGAATGTAGGAAATAAAGTCACTGGAAAAAAGTCACCAGAAATAAAGTCACCAGAAAGTCACAGGAAATAAAGTCACCGGAAAAAAAGTCACAACTTTATTTAAATATATTATATATTTCTGTGTATTTGGGGTGTAAGTTGAAGTAAAGTTTGGATAGAACATTGATCTTAATCATCAAAATTAAAGACAGCTTTGATAAAAAGTACAAGGCTATATGGCAGAGTTTATTCGGAATATTCTACATAATCGTTGAACTTTATTGTGCTCTGTTGTCAGTAAAAATGTGCAAGACTTTGTATTTAGTATATAGTCTGAATAAAACATTATTGTGACTTTATTTCCTGTGACTTTTTCCTAGCCAAAACTGCAACTTTATTTCCGTGACCTTTCCCGTGGCTTTATTTGTGCCCACCGTCCATCGCGTCAACACTGACACTCATTCCTATTAGAGTGAAGTCAGCCAGAAATGTAATTACATTGAATGATCCCCTGGAGATTTTCCCTTTGACCTTGCCTGTCCTCCTCAATTTACGACCTAAAAGTTCGACACTTGAAATAGTTAATCGGTTAATTAGAAACAGCCAACCATAACTCTTTGGCTTTGACACACAGATTGCTAAACTTGTGTACCTGTGGATTTTGGCACAGTAAATGTTTTCATTTTGTATTATATTACTGATTTAGATATAGTCAGATCTATGATTTGACCACAGGTGTATATCAAATATATAAGGAAGTCTTGGAACTGTGCCCCGAAAACTTGAAATAGTGCATTCTGGGAGAATATTATGACATCCATGTTCACTGGGTCCATGCCATTATATTACTATACAAATTGAATTAATTCAGATTTTAAATTAAAGAGAAAATATACTACTGTAATGTCTATGTATTTAGACACCGAAAACTACAAAATTCTCAGATGGCCAAAATCACACAGTACAAAAATAAAAAAATTTGCTGTATGAAAACAATACAGTCATTAGCCATGTACTGTGTGTATTTGACACATAAAATAATAGGTGGCTGAAAGCACACAGTACACAGTACACTGTACATAAACAATAATAATTTTTTGTAAATTTTTAGGGTTTCTAGTGTCCAGATACATACACTTATTATGATTAAGGCCAGACACGGCAGGTAGATAGGATTATTTATTAATTTGTGCAAACAGTTAATTTTTTTCTGCCCAATGCATGAAATGGATCCTACTGAGTAAAATATATATTGAACTTTTTTCAGCCAGACCCCCCGTTTCCATGGTAACAAACAAAATGGCTGCCATTTTGAGCAAATACTGGCAAATTTGGAAAAGCTGCCACTTTTTATTGAATCCATATATAGGTATAATTCTTGCAAATCCATGTCTCTATAGAGTCTATTGTGCAATGATCAGAGCATTTTTTGAAATGTTGTTTTTATTTTTTAAATAATTTTTGGGTAAAATACGAAAAAAAATATAGTTTTTTTGCAACAAATATGGCTATATCTTTCAAACTATTAATTATTTTAAAAAAGTGTCTGATCATTGCACACAGTAGAATATGCTGAATGCAACACTGAAAACTTTATTTACATAGCATAATTATTCCAAGAGATATCCCATTTCCAAATGCAGAAATTTGAAGAAAAATGTTTTTGAGAAAATGGCTGTCAAAGATTGCATAATGGATTTCATTACATGATATCGACATGCTTGATCCATGATTAAAACTCACTTAGAGGTATGTAATTGCCATAGAAGTTAACTTTATTGATAGTATGCATACAAAGGTATAATAATCTGGCAGAAAACCATTTTCAGTATTTTTTGTCAAAAAACACCATTTCACCTGGGGTGTCTGGCCTTAATATGCTTGAATTTCAGGTTATATGTTATTGTTAATTCTGAAAAGTCCTTGGACAGCCAAATGACCAGTTCAGTTATGGTAGGATCAATTTTAATCCGAGGAGAAAGACTGCGAGGTGTATTAGATAGAAGACACACAGATAGAATCTGTAAGGTGACAGGATCATGCTGTTATTCGTGTTCAGTGATTACCTATACATATATATAAACCAAAGCTCAATAGAACTTGTTTTCCATCATACAGCATGCTGGGCTGTTTAGGGACATAGTCTGCAATCAATGGCCACCTGCAAAGCTATTTCAATATTTCACCTCCAGAATTTGTTTCTTCAGTAATCCAATGCATATTACTGTGTGACTCACCATGCATAAAGCCATAAACCATTCCATTTAAGCTATGACTGTGACAGGTTGTATGAGAAAGAAAGACATAGTCCATCTTCTTGCAAAAGCTAACACAAAGCTTAAATTTGTAGCTCATATTTCTGAGCACGAATAACAGTCAATGGTGCCAACTATTGGGACGCTACAAACATGACTCAAACTCTTTGTGGTCATCTATATCACTTAATTATCTATCTAACTGCATAATTATACTTTCCAAGTTCAGACAAATTTGCATTTTCTGTACTACACCAAGTGGTAGCCAAATGTATGAAAAGTCTGCTCAGAACAGAAGGCATTCTCGCTTCATAAACCGACAAAGGCGATTTTGTTAATCTCAGACATGTTTGAACTTGCCTAGCTAGCTGCTTATTCACATTTAGTCATTTATTATTTATGTCAAGGATTCTAATCAGTGCTTCTGTCATTATGCCCCGACAAGCTTCTGTTGTAGACCAGATGATCTTTGTAGGGCATGGTTATCTGAAAGTTAGCCAAATCTCTTTTTATCTAAATTATATATATCGTACTCGTGATTCGTGTGCATGCAATTGAAAAGGTGTTGTTGTGGGGGCGTGATTATGTCTTCCGCAGTACTGCTCTTTTAGTTGTAATTGCAAACAGACCGCTGTAATTGCTTCAACTGTGTCCGGAAAAGCCCATGGGAAGTTTACGCTGTGCTGTTATTGCGTAAACTGTATCCAGAAAAGACTGAAGTTTATACCGTTTTGTGAAATTCTGTACAGTTAAACTGTAAGTGTAAGTGATTAAATGAATTAATAGTTGAGTATTGAGGTCTGCCAAAGTCTACCCCAACTTTGCAGGTGTCATGTAGGGGTGCATTGGCATAGTGATTAACATATTGGATTCTCAATCTAGAGAATCTAAGTTTAAATCCTCCTGGAGCTTCCTCAAAGGTTGGACAGTTTTGTTCTCTCCGTGTTGCTTCAATTCACTGAGCTGTATAAATGAGTACCTAGTTATAGGCAGTGGTGGATATTTGTGTATAGATAGAGTCCGTGCAATAATTGCAGTGTGGCTGAATGCTTCCCAGAGAAGTCAAGATGGTGTTCAATCGAACAGGTCTCCCAGGGAGTGAAGTATAAAGCACTCTGAGTACTTACCTTTTTATAATATATTGAATCTCTTGTTACGACAGAGTCAGACATATGTGACATGAATTTTCTTTTTGTAATTGTTTTCGTGGCTTATGTCTGTAAACCATCTTTTGATTCTTTCCTTCCTTGTCAGGTTGATTTTGATGGTTAATAATTCAATGGCTTGTTGGAAATTGTTACGATTTGGGCTCAGATCTAGTATGAATGATTGATGTGATGTTTAAGGTAATGGGCAGCGTAGGCTAGTTGGCCGGAATCACTAGGGTAACTCAGTACGTACTGATTGCGTCTTGTCGATTTTACAGGTTGGCCTAGAAGTTTCAGTGGCATTGTTGGGTTTTTCAGATGGTCCAAAATGTCATTTGTTATTCAAGAATAAGAACATGGACTGAGAATATAGAATGCAGATATTGTGCTGGGTATAACCATTAAATACAAGAGCAAACACAAAATGATGCTACATTAAAGTTTCAGAGCCATGTGGGATTGTGACTTCAAGTGCTACTCAAAATCTGTAGTTCATTAGGAGTACTTTAGGTATACGGAGACAAATCTAATCATGCCTGTATATAAAGTAAGAGTTATTGGTCATTTATATTTAAGAAAACAAATAAACTGGAAAAATAATAATAGAGATGAGCACCTTAGCTGATTCCAGAACTGCAAGAGTATTTTTTATAATATACCTATGTTTATATTTTTTTAATATACCTATGTTTATATTTTTATAATATACCTATGTTTATATTTTTATAATATACCTATGTTTATATTTTTATAATATACCTATGTTTATATTTTTCACAGTGAAATTTAGCTTCGTTCATTGTGATGTTTTAAAAACGTTTGCCTGCCTTCGTCAAACAAACTACCACGAGATGACGACACGGTAGTAGCCTCGGGCTGGATAGCTCTTGATGAGGTTATCATAGGTGTGACGAGATATGGTATCAACACACATAATTCATGTTCCTCTTCGTTTTACAGAGAGAGATGGTTTCTAGCAGTGTCTTCTGTAGAACTTAACAAAATTGAAAAAATGTTATGGCAGATCTACAATCATAAATCCAGTGGAACTCTTCAAAATTTGAGAACTGATTAAAGTAAAAAGAATGTGTTTTGAAAACCACATGGTACATGTCATCATTAAACATCGATGTCATCATTAAACATCATATTATTTTATATTTTACATAGGTGTGGAACTGTCAACACTAGCAAAATTAATCGGGTATAGTTGTATAAGCTCTAAGTTTGTCGTGCTGCGACCAAAAGAAGCTTATAAATGTTTAAATAGCGTGATGTGCCGAGTCATGTTTTTGATGGCATGCCAGTGATGCCATTCAAAACTGATACAATCAGTATATGAGACGTGATGATTATAAATAGACAGGTGGCATGTAAATAGACTAATTAGCCATTTATCAGTTAATTCTAATTACAGGACATGATACTTGTATTAACTGAAGTACCAGTATGTGGTTTAATGTATTATAGTTTATATCTCTATCACTTGTGCTAATCAGTTATCATACTAATTGTTAGTATTATTCTTTCCCAAATGGAACTGTGTGAGGAAGCTCTCAATCTCTAAATTATCAAAACAATATTGCAATTATTATAATTAGTTTTTGTTCGGGTGACCTTGTGGCGGAATGGCCCCACCTCTCTCTAGGATGTGGTAATAGTTAGTAGTTTTAATCGTCTAAATGTCTGGGAGGCGTCTTTTTAATAGTTCTGGTGTATTACCATAATTTAAGTATGGTATTCTATAATGTGGGCCTTGTTTTTAGAATGTATAGATAAAATAAATGGGGCAATGTTTAAGACCTCAAATGGCCCACATTTGATTGTATTGTGTTTTAGCTAACAACTCATCCAATTATCGGGTGAATATTAAATAAATGTCAGAAGGTTATTCTGGCCACATTTCTTCCATATCTGGTGTTGTCTTGTTGCATTGCGTAAAGGGATTTATGCGATTACATTGCATAACAAGTTTTACGCGAGGCAACCAAGGCAACACTAAAGTCCTAGAGCCAGCCTGCAGGCTAGGTAAACAAGCTGACACTGTACCTTGACCAGGTCAGAGTCCAATAGCCTGAAGGCGTGCCGGCCTTCCCGCGCTTTAGCGTAGTGATACAGTAAAACCTAGTCCGACCATTCAGGACATAAAAGGCCACTGCACCTCCAGCAGCGGCCACATTTGAAATTCCTCGTGTTCAGTTGTTTATCGAATATCGTATCAGTTTTGACTCCACCTCCCTCCCCTCCTGCCATAAGACTAGTTATAAGTATGTATGGGATTTTCACAACACGCACATGTGTTAATTTTAGCTTTGCTGACGCTTTTCCCTGTTTCTAAATGGTACACGAGGTTTTGCCTTAAAGCTTTTTCCTCCTTCAAGTGTACGCAGGGTTTTTAGGGCGGTAATTAAAATAGGATTAATAAACGGTGTGGCGGAAGGCGGAATGGCCCCACCTCTCTCTAGGATGTGGTAATAGTTAGTAGTTTTAATCGTCTAAATGTCTGGGAGGCGTCTTTTTAATAGTTCTGGTGTATTACCATAATTTAAGTATGGTATTCTATAATGTGGGCCTTGTTTTTAGAATGTATAGATAAAATAAATGGGGCAATGTTTAAGACCTCAAATGGCCCACATTTGATTGTATTGTGTTTTAGCTAACAACTCATCCAATTATCGGGTGAATATTAAATAAATGTCAGAAGGTTATTCTGGCCACATTTCTTCCATATCTGGTGTTGTCTTGTTGCATTGCGTAAAAGGTATTGTTGCCCTTTGCAAATGCTTTTTTCCAGTACCTGCATAGCGTTAAAATGCCGTTAAAAGGAGTTTTCCATTTGTTTTTATCATAAAATCATGTTAAAACAGTATAATTTACTATATATCTGTTTTAACACCCTGACTACTTAAATATGTTTTAACCCTTCGGAACTTGTACCCCCGCAAACGTCTGATCTGCTTGCTTCCCCAACCACTTAAGTTTGTCTGACAACTTTTATACATCATGTGTAATTATGTAATTTATGTCATTTAATTATTTGGTGTATCTACTGTGCATTAGGGGTATTTTTCATAAGGCTTTGTATTGGAAGTTTTTGAATGAGCTCTGTTTGGAAATATCAACTGACAAAGCATATGTAAAAATGCATAGGAGCGAAGTCACGAAAAATGGAACACGTGTAAAAATTGGGAGTGAACAATTTTCTTTCACAAAATAATTTTTGTCCTATAATTATGATGTTGTAGTATACGGTTGAAAATGTACCAAAATGATAAGTAGAAGATAACTCATTGCCTGTTTTTTATATAGGATGATGAAACAAAATTATGGGACACGATCTTTGGTATTTTGGCCCTTTGAAGAATAGGCATCTGCAAATTAATGGCCAGTTTGCTGTGCCAGGTCACATGTAGTGTCAACATAGCTTCAGACCCAAAGCAATGCTTTCAAAAGTGGTGCTCATTGCCTCCCAAAGACCATCTTCTGAGGGGAGTTGACTGACAGCAAACGCTTAGTAGACAGAGCTAAATTGTGATGTTAGGTTGTGATCAAAGAAATCTAAAAAATGATGGCACTGATTCTGCATTGGTGTCAGTTTCCGAAGATAGATTCACCTGTTGAGCCAGTCGTTCTGGTGTTTCTGCTATTGCCGCCAGTCTACCTGATAAACCAGGAAATCAAGCATTTGAGGTATCATGCTTGTAATTGAAACAAATGAAATGTTCGACTAAAATAGACATTGCCTCTTAAATTGAGATCGAAGCCTTGATTATTATGGACATGTCAAAGTGAAAGCAGTATCAGGTTCATGGCTGACAAAATGTAATTATAGCATTGCCAGATGGGGGGGGGGAGAATAAAACAATTTCTCATGTAAATTAATTTAGCTTGATAAATTTAGAACAGCTATAAATTGATTGTCTGGTATTTTCAAATGTAAAATATGCAACATTAGGAAGCATGTATACATTTGTTGCATGTATTAATGATAACATTGTGTAATTTAGTTTATCATTATTGTCAGACCTCAAATATCAACAAGGTAATGAAACAATTGGCCTAGTTTAGATTAAACAGTTGACCACAATAATTAATTGCATTTTCTCTCTGCAACAAAATAAATAAATTTCTAGTTTTAGCCATATATATTAATCCTGTGTTGTGTGACTAAATGTTTGTATGTAAGCAATATCCGTTAGCAATGTGTGGTGTCATTAAAGAGTTTCACCAGGGCAGTGAAGCACACTGTGCGGGTAAACAGTCAATTGTGGAGCAGACCATGTAATCACTTAGAGATTTCCAACCACTAGGAGGAGGAAGGTGTAAAATTTTAATGAGTCTGTATTTGTTGTGTAATGTTTGTTTCATGGTATCCATGCCTACTGGCTAGTAGTTCACGGATGTTATCTTGTAATTAACAACCTTAGCTGTCATACGGATCACTCAGTTCTGTCACTTGACTACGTATTGTACGTCGTTTTCAGTCAGTGTGTGACTGCTTTTTGAATGTTCCAGAAAGATACAGAATCTAAGACATTCATCTGAAATTTGTTAGATTTTTTAATCTGCATGAAATTGAATTGAAATATTCAATATTACATCTGCATAAAATTGGTTGAAATATTAATTTTATTACGACTTTTGGTTTACCTATTTGTCTATATGAAATTTTGCTGAATTTTATTGACATACATATTTACATTTATTTCGCTTAGATAGTTTAATCGTTGGCAGTTCCCATCGACAGATATGTACGAATCATCTATGCTTCTATCTAGGTCTCCGGCAATGCCCATTGTCATGTCTACCTTTTGTGGTACCAGTGTTATTAAAGGGCATTGCCATTTTCCAACCATATTCTTTGTCTCTTTCACTTCATAAACAATCATTGCACAGCAGGTTCCAATAAATGTCACATCCCATAACTACATGATAGATGAGGCGAGGAGCAGTGAGTGAAATAAGTATTTAATCCAGCATGAATTAAATACATATTACTAACCGTGCCAGGACATAAACATTGGCAAACAATGTAACTATAGATGATGTCTCAGCTAAGCTGGAGACAGTTATCCCTTGGGAGTACAGGTCGCACAGACCCTAGACCCCCAAATATAGTATTAACGCTGTGCTTACTGCTATTACCAGGCAGTAAGCAAGCAGTAGCCAATCACTGCCCGGTGTCTCAACTGGAAAAGTTTCAGACTACATTCCTCTGTGGCCAGAGAAAGTTTGTTTTGTTCTCGCCAGCTAGTTTTTTCCATTTTACCCACCCTCCTTCCCCAACTGCTCCAGCTTAGACACCCTAGTGTTTTAGGTGGTGGTTTCTGGGCCCCACATGTATTTCACTTAAGACAGTTAATCATTGGCAGTCCCCATCAACATATATGTACGAATCATTTATCCTTGTAAGGGGAATTGCCTTTTACTATCTAGGTCGTCACCAATGCCCATTGTCGTGTCTACCTTTTATGGTACTAGTGTTATTAAAGGGCATTGCCATTTTCCAACCATATTCTTTGCCTCTCTTTTGTTTCATAAACAGGCATTGTTGCATTAAAATGAGAACATTTGTATGATCAGTGTGTGGTGTAGGGACAGCCGGTTGGTGTAAGGACGGTTGGTGTAGGGACGGTTCTGTGGTTTCCTATGAGTTCGATCATAAGAAGGATAAACAAACATGAGATAAAACGTGTATAATTTTATAGTTGAGAAGTGGTCTAAGCAGTTCCTCATGTGATATTTCCAAACAGCCATATTTCCTCGCCAACATTGCAGAGTTCTAGTGCAAGTCATTAGCAAATCAACCACCATGACGGTCGATTGTCAATAACGTGTTGTTAACCCAATTCACCATTGTCAGTAGACGTCTATGCCATTGTGTGTCGTCATCTTGATATGCTTACAGCGCGGTGAACGCATGCCGCTTGTTTACCCATTGCCTGGTAACGACAGTGCTGGTAGTCGGCTGTAGAATGGAGCTAAGTGCCATGTAGCCATGTGTGTATCAGAGTCGTGTTTTAGTCCTGGACGCTTGACATTGCGTGAACAGAGAGCAGTGGCTCACTCACAATCGATTACTGAAAATAGCTGAATAAACTGCATTGACCTGATGGAGTACTTGTCCACTGTGATTGTCGTCCGTTTGTCTGCCATGTTAATCTTATTAGCTTGTCCTGTTATTTAGATTGATGTTCTAAAACAAAAATATAATTTTAAGTTTTGGGTGTAGTTTGTAAGTTTGTACACCGGTAAATGATGAAGGATTTCTGTTTAATGATGACTAATCACTGACACTCTGCTGACTATTCTGAAAACAAAATACAAATGTTTGTTTTGGATGAATATTGTATAATTTGTGTTAATTTTACTGTTCATCACAGTGTATATTAATTATAAAACAAGAAATGTGTTCATCCTATTATTTAACCATATCTCAGGATGATATTGCTTTATTCAAAGCTACTTTGGTTATTTACATTGATGTTGTTTTTATAAGCAACATAATACTTTTCTTTTGTTGTGTGTTACATATGAAGCGTTTAATTTATTTGTTGCTCATAAGATTGACGGTATATTGATTAAACAAAGTTTAATTATTATCCTTATATATGAGCCATTCATGTTAATTTCACTGTTGCACTGTGGGATCTGGAACACTGACTCTGTAGGATCTGTAACACTGACCCTGTAGGATCTGTAACACTGACTCTGTAGGATCTGTAACACTGACCCTATAGGATCTGTAACACTGACCCTGTAGGATCTGTAACACTGACCCTATAGGATCTGTAACACTGACCCTGTAGGATCTGTACCACTGACTCTGTAGGATCTGTACCACTGACTCTGTAGGATCTGTAACACTGACCCTGTAGGATCTGTAACACTGACTCTGTAGGATCTGTAACACTGACTCTATAGGATCTGTAACACTGACCCTGTAGGATCTGTAACACTGACCCTGTAGGATCTGTAACACTGACTCTGTAGGATCTGTAACACTGATCCTGTAGGATCTGTAACACTGACTCTATAGGATCTGTAACACTGACCCTGTAGGATCTGTAACACTGACCCTGTAGGATCTGTAACACTGACTCTGTAGGATCTGTAACACTGACCCTGTAGGATCTGTAACACTGACTCTATAGGATCTGTAACACTGACCCTGTAGGATCGGTAACACTGACTCTGTAGGATCTGTAACACTGACCCTGTAGGATCTGTAACACTGACTCTGTAGGATCTGTAACACTGACTCTATAGGATCTGTAACACTGACCCTGTAGGATCTGTAACACTGACTCTGTAGGATCTGTAACACTGACTCTGCAGTCATCGTTATGGCGTGCATAACATCGTTTCCAATTACCAAGCTCCTTGTTTATTGCACATAATGTTCACATTTCCTGCAGCCATGATGCAGTAGTAAGCAGAATAAACTTTGCACCAGAAGATTGTCGCTACCTGTTCTCCATCAAGGTTGTTACAATTGAACAATTATATTCATCATTACTGCCGTCTCATTTGTGGCGTTTAACATTTTTATCAGTGCACGTAGTGTTTTAAATATTTATACACTGAATTATGCTGTCTGTTGCATGGACAATTTGGCCATTTCCCTTGAGCAATACTAATATATGTATATATATATATATATCTCAGTGCCATTCATCTCTCGGGAAAATACAAATTTGTAATAGTAAAAATAAAACTGATCGACACATATTTTTGTTCCCAACAGTTTACACAATTGGAAATGCCGTTCTTGCTTCAACCTTCCTGCTCTGCTTAAATATAGTGAACAGTTCAGTGCTTAGCCAACTTGACTAATGAATTTGGATTAGTCAATAGTGTGCTTTTGTAGGTCGTCATTCGCACCCACTCCAATTTAGTAATATTGAGTCACTGAGTTTAATCGAAAATAGCATGATTGGATGTTGTGCTAAAGAAGTGTTCAACCATGAAAATTTAGTATTATCTAGTGTTCTTTAAAGGGAGTGTTCTATCATTTTAATTATTTTACTTATTATTTGGTCTGTCATTAATTGCTATACAGCCGTATTCGTGTCATAAACTGGCATATTTTATATTGTTACCTACTTGTATATTCATGAAAATATTAAGGAGATATGTTCTAGGAGATATGTTCTATTGATATTATTTTTGACCAACTGAAATGTTATAAATACAAAACAATTTGAATGTCATGTAAAAGGAAAGTGGAAAGACTGAAAATGAAACCTC
The DNA here is from genome assembly GCA_963995525.1 of Escarpia spicata. Taxonomy (NCBI): domain Eukaryota; kingdom Metazoa; phylum Annelida; class Polychaeta; order Sabellida; family Siboglinidae; genus Escarpia; species Escarpia spicata. The sequence continues at coordinate 41,233,745 of OZ023217.1, forward strand.
GTACACAAGGAAATTACAGTATACCTGATGGAAATGATTAGCAACATATTTGAATTCCCATCTCATACAAATTTTTTTTGTAGACCATTTTAAGAAACATAAAATCTGTAGTCTTGTTGAGACAACATATATAACAACCTATGCTTAAGCTACTTAAGTTACTTCAAAGCCAGCAAAGACCTGCATACAAGCTAAATATATCATCAACTGTTCTGCTTATTGTACCCAGTAGTAATACTATACTATTATTATTTCCACAAGTTCCCTCTTTGTCTCTCTTTGACTGCAGGCTCTAACTGTTGCTGGATTACAACCTGGACTGTGGTTCTAATCATCCATGGCAAATATTAATCTTGTGTATTAACGGTTTGTGCTTTGTTGGATCTTTCGGTTTAACAGCGTTTTGTTATATTTGTATAGGTTATTATTGCCAAATAAATTAAGTGTGTATAATATGCTGGTTCAGAGCTGGCACAGTGTCGCTTAGGGTCAATATAAAGGTCTATTTAAGCAGTGTTTTGATGTTGTATTGACGCATGCGTTGTTAGTCGAGCTTGGCAAGTCATTCAGGGAGTGGCTGTTTAACAACAATATTAACCTAATTGCATTTCTCATAACGTCCATAGATCCGATAATTAATATTAACAGTTCCTTGTTCCTGTTGCTTGTAAAAGCTGTCTGTCTGCCAATTTATAATTTTACCTGTACATCATAGTAGGATTTTACCTGTAGTGTGACATTCATTTCACACACACCTGTATGTGTTTGTATGTATGTCAGAGTATGAGTTATATTACAGGATGTATTATTCATACAAGTATCTGATGTATAAAAATATACTTTTTAGTAGTATGAAAAATAAGGTACTTTTGGATAACAGTTAAATAACTACTACTGATTATATATATTATAATTACCTCCCAAGAAGTGGATTGCATTTATTAAAAATTATTATATTTATTAAATATTATTTCCAAAGATATTGGTAAACTCATTTGACCTAAGTCACTCGACTGATTATTTTATTGTTCTAGTTAAGATAAACAACATATATTTATTAATTAAATTGTACAAGTGTCATGATGATAATTACATTCATTGTTTATATTGTTTAATTAAGATGTTGGAAGTTACACTGACACTAATATCATTCGGTCTTATGTATATTTTTACATATAAATTTATACATTAATTACTAGCCGAGTTGCACGTCGAGAAAAAACACCTATTAATATTTTCTAGTTAAAACCACCTCAAGATGAGAGAGATTATACGATGCCCATGGATAGCTATGATATTACTATATATAATGCCACACTTGCTTGGCAACCCTGCCAGAAATAGCACACACTGACTCTGCAGGCAGTGCTGATGTTCCATTTACACCTTAGATCCCCATCCCACAGGGACCCCTGGGTGAAATAAAAAAAACTAGAAACCACCCAAATGGGCCCACTACCATGCCTACACAATATCAGTCCAGTCCCACACATTCAATATTTATGGAGATGTGCCCGGACATTCACAACAACAGGTTTATAATATAGATAGAAATATTACTGTCCATGTTTTGCAAATTGTAAACATTGTAGTACAGAGGTGAGCGATGAAAGTAAGCATGAACTACAAATAATTCAGAATCAGTTTACCGCTACGACTCGCATGTATGCACGGGCAATTTGGCTTGGACGAGTTGTTTGTCTGGAAGAGAGCTGCAAAGGTCATTCGATGTCTGATGGGTGTCTGCATGGCTGCACATTTGTTTCTAACCTGTGTGTTTCTTTCAGAATTGCTTCCAGAAAATGGCGGTGCTGAAGCCGGAACGTCACCAGGTTATATACCTCAACATTGCGCATACGTTTTCGGGATGCATTCTGAACAACACGATTCCTACTGCTCCGTTCTATCGATGCCGCAACAATCGCACGTTCAGCTCGATGAGGGCACGCTGGTGGTATATAGTCCTCGCAAACTGTGATACAAACAAGGTTACAGACTTTGTTGCGTCATCGGCATGCATGTTTGGTTGTTTTTATTTTGCTCAATTCATATGTGTTGTTTTGCGTCTGCACCTTATCACTTTGTTGGTGTTTTGTTTTGATTGCCAATTTGTCACTTGATAGACATTGTAGTTGTTGCAGCGCATGTAAGCAACAGCAGTGTTCTCCGCTGCGTGCATAGAACAGCGATCAACAGTGGCACTTCAATGTTTCAGGACGCCATGGAAAAAGACGAGGGAAGTGGCAAATGAATGCACACAACAATTGTCAAATGGTTTTCGCTGCGTTGTTTTAGAATTGCACAGCAAAGGAGTCGCCGCCCCACATCCGGCCATCATCCAATCAGATGATTGTGCTTAGCAGACAGCACTATTGGTCAGGATGTTTGTTGCTAAATACGACAGAAAAAAGCCAAGAATTGATCTCGTGTCACGCAAGTCGGGGGTTTAAGTCATCGCGTGCTCGCTGGTGGTACATTGTCCTCAGCCATTGTGGTAACAATAAGGTAAAGCCTCGTTCTGCTCGCTCTCTCAGCCTCTTTCTGACTTCTTTACGACTAACTCGGCCCTACCAGACCAACACCCATGTCGGTTATTCGACAACGTTTACAAAATGTTGCAAACAATTTCTACTTTTTAGCGGTTTGTTTTTGTAGTGGTTTATTACTTAGATTAGATTTAGCCTAGATTGGTGATGTAAGTTTAGCTGGTATCTTGAAATGTTATGCAGCCACATTCAAACTTCAGCCCATTTTGAAATAATATGATGTACAAACTTCAGTATGTCATTGGTCATAACATAGCAATAAATAAAATAAAAAAGTATTTATTCAAATACATATATATATATATATTTAATATAATATATACCTATATTTTAATAAATATGTTTTGATTATATTTTATGCATAAAGTTTAATTTTGAGATATGGAAGGCTATTGTAAGACTTTTTTACATATCTTTTCTTTACACCTGTTAAAAATGGTCTGGTGGGCATCTTCACTGACGCTGTCCGCCTGCATGTTCCTATGATCCTCCCTAACACCACTTGCATGACTGTTACTCACTGTTGCATGCTGAGAAACTGTATTTATCTTAATAAATCTATTTAATCTTTGCTCCCTTGACCAATTAGCATGTAGTCTTTAGAATGGTCCGTTTCCATGAGCGATTCATTGTCCAAACCAATCAGATGCGTAATTTCTAGAAAGAAACAAGAAACGATGCATCTGACTTGTCAGGCAATAATGTTTCGCCTGACAACTGGGCAATGAATCGCTTGTATAAATGGTCCTTTCCTTTCTACAAACTTACAATCTGTTTTTTGCTTTTACTGACCCTAATCACTTGTGGATGCCGCAATATCAACGACATCCGCTTCCCTGATTCTATGGCATGTCATATCAAGCATGATCTTGTTTCAATTTATGCTGTTAGTTCAGTTTCTGTCTTCCCTATCTGTAATTTACAGCACCTTGATTCTTGTTCTGCATCTAAGTTCTCTGCAAGCTTATCCTACATGAGGCTTTTCCATTGGAAAAAATAGTCCCAGTGACAGTGATGGTAGACATTTAAGAACATTTAAAACAGTAATTTACGATAAAAATTAACAGACAACCTCCTACTGTCGAGAAAATATGTTGTTGAAATAAATGATACCTCCCCGGGCCAACTTCTTCCGTCGCCATTATCCCTCACGGAGTCGGCCTGGAGTGTAGGAGTCGTCGCCACTTTTTCCGGTCTTGCACGTCTTCTTCTTTCAACCCCCTCAACTCCAAGTCCTTCTTCATACTGTCTTTCCATCTTTTTGCTTGTCCCCTCTTTTCCTCTTCCCAGGGACTGGCAAGTCTGCTGCTGTTCTCAGATAGTGCTCTTCCTCTCTTCTTTTTCTTCCACGATTAAGGTAAGCATGAACTACAAATAATGGACATGGCCATACCAACAAAGGCAGGCATCTCTCAACTTCTCTTCACTGCCCTCAACTCCTGCCAGCTGTCGCACTTCCTCATTTGTTTTCTCTTCCCTGAGTGAGATGTTCATCGCCCATCTGATCATCCTCATCTCAGTTTGCATGAGAAGGAGCTCTTCTTTTCTCTTCAGGGCCCATGTCTCCGCTCTGTACATAAGGACTGACCGGATCACCGTGCTGTGGATCCTGGTCTTTAGTTTGTGTGGTAACTTGCGGTCACAAATGATTCCACTTGTTTCCCTCTACTATTGCCAGGCTGCCTTGATTCTTGCCTTGACAGCCATTTCACAGCCTCCATCCTCCTGTATCACAGATCCTAGGTACCAGGGGGTACTTGAATTTGGTGACTTGGTTTAGCGTCTCTCTCGAACTGACTAGAACTTCCGTCTTCTCCAACTTCTGCACCTTCTTCTGGACTCCGCAGTGAGTGATCATCTGCATACAAGGTCTCCATTGACAATCCGGTTCTGCAAGTCTCTCTGATCGCATTTAGTATGATGATAAAGAGTAGTGGACTTAGAGCTGAGCCCTGGTGCAATCCCACTCCTATCTCAAAGCAAGATGTATCGCCGTGCAGCGTTCTAACTACAGTGTCTGCACCTTCCTACATGTACTGTACGATCCGCACCAACTTCTCCAGCACTCCGTTCTGTCTATCCCTCCCTGGGTCCACTGGTGGATCCTAACCTGCCGGTTGAGTTGATGATGGTTCACAGTCATACCACATCATATGGATCCCCCATGTGTACAGATTTGCTTCAGATACAAAGATTGTGATGAAGTGCGCAATTTCCTGTGTTTTTCAAGTACGACTACGATAGACAGACTTACAGCGGTTGAAGATCAAACACTTCTGAAGCTACACCATACTGATTGATAGATTTAAGCCGAATTTCAAGCCAGAAATTTTGATTTCAACCCAAAAAGTGGCATGTTTGAACCAGGGGACCATTCTGGTATGACAATGGGCTCAAAGAAACTCATCACTAAACAGGATCTGTTAAATGAAAGCTTTTTTCAAAATGAAAAAATCTGCCACTGTATCAGAAAGAACACTATTTTCATGACATATGGTGAAAGTGTCCAGGTAGTACCTCCTTGCTTTGAAAATGCTCGGTATACAAGATCACTGTTAAGGAGGGAAATTGAATTTAAAGAGCAAAATCAGTCTAACGAGCTCATAGGAATGTTTTTGAAACAGTCCCTAGGTTTACAAATTGGATCTTGCATTTTGAATCTGTATTTTTAAAGAACAATAATGTAAGACAACGTAGATTTGATTTCACTAAACTTGGACAAAGCCAGTAGGCTATTCAAAGGAGAAATGGACTTTGACAATTCTACTAGTACAATACCTTAAATATTTTGTTTTTGATGATTTTTGTGTCTTACATTTTTGAAGTATTTGTCTTGAAAAGGTCATCCCACCGTGGCCTTGCTATCTGTTTACAAACATAGGAAAAGATAGATTCATGGTAAATTTATCATAAAGCAGTAACAAAGTTGTCAGCAATAACTACGTCCTAGTAGTGTTCACTTGATACTTTTTATTATTGTAATTGTTGATTTTTCAATTATTCCCGCAAACAGCTTTCATTTGATCCACTTTGTAACAAGCAGCTTGACATCAGCTTGATGTCTGACAATACTAATACATTCTGTTTCACTAAGTATAGCGTAACTTGCCAGTGGTACACTGCCTGGGTAGGTTGTACAGTTTGTGTGTTGTATATATGTATGTATGCAGTAAATATGTTTTGTATATTTTATCGGGCACCGCTTCTTATCACCGCCATGTTGTGTTTGTTCACTTTTGCAGTTTGTCGCTAAATTACAACGTGTGCTTTAATGTAAACATGCAAAATTAGAATTAATTCACCCAAATACAAGTGGAATAAATGGGGATTAACATTGAGGACTTTATTAATAATTAACTTTTTTTTAAACGAATTATTCCACAGTAACCAAATTATTTACTATTACTATATCAATATTTTCAACTTGTGGAACATATTAGGCTCTAACGAAATATTAACATTATGGAGAGAATGTATTTTTAATTTTATTTTTAAGAATACTTCTTTCTTGTAGAAAATTACATTTATGGTGAACAGTTGATTATGCAAATTGAACGGGCATGTGGTTTTGCTGCATTTGTTGTTGGCATTGCTGAGTGGTGTGACCTTTACAATAGAAATGATAGTGTTGCACCTATAAAGGTCAGATTTTGCACTTAATGTGTTGTTGGTTTCCTTATAATTATAAGCGTGTGGACACAACTCCATGGATGCATGCATACATATTTTATTAGGGTGTGGAGTGATTGCAATATACATTTTTTTTTTTTGGCAGCTCTTATTCGCTTGCGTTAATAATGCTCTTTACATGGGTGACGTTTTGTTTGTGAAGTTGAAATAAAACAACCACGCTGAAAGAGGTAATTCTGTAGAGAAATGGACTGAAATAGTTGGCTTAGTGTTTATGAAAGTGTTAAATTATGATTTCTTTGGAACTATTGAAGCATACAACTAAAAAATGTATACTGTTTTGGGGTAATTTGGCCACAATATTTGGATGTCGTAACATTGGAGTACGTGGCTGTTATGAAGTGTTGTGTTGGATACTACTGGAAACACATTTGCTTGGTTTAATTGGTGAGATGTTTTTATAAATATAAAATGACAATGCTGTAATTTATTACAAGTAATTCAAGTATTTATCTTTCTATAATAGAAATGTTATTACATTCATTTATGACACGTTTGATTTTGATATTACTTATTGTTTAATAAAATGTTTTGTATAACTTCTTCAGGGTCTACGGTTAAAGTATAAGCTAACAATGACAAATGCCCCGGAGGGTCAAACGTTCTTCCGTCATTTCTCGGCTGACGAGTTCTGTAAGTATCATTGAAATGCTCACATAGGAACATCTGTGAGAATCGATGTCACGTGCTGATTGTTGGATCATTGTAGTTATTGATATAAAGATTTATCATGGTGTCAACACATTTCAGTGTTTGTATATATTTATGTATGTGTATCACTCAGTTTAGTTCAGTCTTTGTTTAGTTCAGATTGTATCTGGAATGTAGCAAGCAGTTCCCATATTGCCTGCCAACTTGTATATCGCTGTGGTAAACTTCTACGTAGACATCGGAACCATGTGAATAGTGGGGGATTGAGGCACAACAAGACCCTCCAGCTGCACCACCTTGAGGCTCACCAAAAACATAACCGCACCCACCCCTTGAAGCTCACAAAAACCTTCCAACTGAATGGTCTGCACCCCCCCTCAAAGCTTACCAAAAACCCTCCAGCTTACTGCTCCCTCACCTTGACTCGTTCAGGCCCACCAAAATATTGGGGGGTTAAGCCTATCTCCAGCCCCCTATCCAAAAAATTGGCCGCCCAACTCCTCTCCCTGGTTCCGACACCTGCGTGTTATTTTATACACTGTTTAGTGACTTAGCCTTCATGTATTGGCCTTAAATGTTGAACTATTTGCTTTGAGATATTCCAGCATCTAATGGTTGTGGTCTTTGTTTTCAGACGTTCTCCAAACTGACATCGCCTTTGCAGCGTTAACATCCTTCATCTTTATTTTAGCCACAATTGTAGCTTGTAAGTGTGAAACACATGGACATACAGTCATGTTGTTGCATGTCACAAGATTGTGCATGAAGTGTTGATTTAATGGCAGCATGTGCCTCGAGGACGTTGCACTTTTTAATTTAATGAAACATGATTGTCTGAGTGTTAAAAAATTCACAATTAAAGGTCCCCCCTCACTCGATTTAGCCTATCAGATCAGGTTGGTTAATGTTCGAACATTTGGGGTGTGACTTGTTGGTTTGTTGACGTCATATAGAAAGATTTGACTTTGATCGCAACAGCAGGTAACAGCCATATGTTATAGTATAAAGAACGGTACAACTGTTTTGCAGTTTTCTCCAAAGATTTAATTGAATAAATTATACAACTGAGCTAGCTTATTATAGTGGATACTAGATAGGTTCATGAGGAGTGAAACAGTTGAAATGGGAAATGACATTTAAAACTATGTGACATGGTTACTATAGTCTTCTTGGCAGTTTTATGTAGCTGCATGCTTCAGAAATCATGTTTCGTTTTCTACTGTGTGCACCGTCCTTGAACTGTTTTGTAAAGAATTCACTAAAAAAAAGTCATGGAACTAAGAAAATGAAGAAACTGTACATAAGATAGTCTATTTTTTTCGTCATAATCCATGATGTTTTAGTGACTACTTTTGCTTTATTTGCCCACTAGTTAATGTTTTATAGCAGCACCAAGGAACATCTCGGCATGCATTGTTATTTTTTAGTATTTCACAGTCAGTTTACTTTTTTGTGTAACATTAAACAACAGTTTGAACCATCCAGTCCAACGAGTCTCTTCACACATATCACAGCATGAATGTTGTTGAATATTAAGTTTTCTTTTTGTAGGAAAATGGCAGCAGCTGCAATTGTTGTGTTGTGCATGGCAGCCTTCACAAAACTGTTTGTTTGTTTCTATGTTTACCTGTAGATGCCTTTGTTTTGCATGTGGCCTGTTGTGTTTGCAGACATCCTACAGACGAATATCGGCTTCCTTGTTGTCATGTTCTGCATCTTTTTATTGTCTTGCTACGTAGGAGGTAGGCACCGTGTCAACAAGTTGGCATTTAGGGGTCATTGCATAAGTTTGAAAAGTCCAAAAACGTTATGCGCTTGGCATTGGTTCAAACTCCCACCACCCACCACCAAAACGTGGTGTGGGAGGACTTGTGATTTTTACGTTTAAATTTTTCATTCACAAGGTGGCGCCACTGTATATTTTTTCCCGAGGTCATTGGTGATGACTAAATCACCCGGACTTAATGACTTTACATATTTTGGGACAGCTAATTTATGCAACCATCCCTTAATGGTGATTATGTATGTTCACAATGTAAAAAATATAACATTACATAATTTATGGTTATATGAATGGGTAATAGTTTGGTCATCATCATGTGTTGCGGGGAAGACTAATCTCGCCACATATTAAGTGGAACATAGATTAATGCACATTGGCGGCAAATTGGTGGTTCAGTTTTGGCAGCCATGTCATGTAAGTTGAATCAGGTGGTATTGGTGCACTGTGGTTTATGAAGCCATTTTGGTGGTGGGTGGTTCAAAACAGTACGTAAAACTGTACATTTTTGGACTTTGCAAACTCTTGAGAAGCCCCTTATTTATTTTATAAGTTTAACCTCCCCCGTAACTTATTTATTCCATGTCAAATCATGTTCATTAATGGTTATGTCTGTGTAGCATGTGAATAGTGCACAATGCCCACACAGTCGGTATAAGGAAAGCGAGTGTAATTTTATTACGATCATTGATATAGTTGACTCTTTATTAGATTGGATAACATGCAAAATACAGCTTCAGTTATACTATATACAGAAATATGTTTTTCTAATTGCAAAGTTTTGACTGGCATCAGTTAAAAATATTTTTGTTGTTTGTCCTATGATTTCATCAAGACAAGATCACAGTGTATTTCTACTTACTCCCTTTCCATCTGAACTTGGAAATTTATTATATGTACATATGTTTATGCATTAATTTTCAATTGGAAATAAAGAATTGAATTGAATCAAAAAATTCACAAAAAACTAGCATGCCCAAGTGGACACTAGATAGGTTTGCTTTTTGGTAAAATGAATTTGAAATGAGATCAGTGAAAAATCTAATTGAGAAGACACATTTAACACTTGTAAAATTGTGTTTCCCACCACAGGGAAAGTAAACATGATATTCGGGTTTCAACTTTCCTGTCAGACAGCCGATGATGGTTAAAGTGTATTTCTAAAAAGTTTGTAATTAAAACACATTTTGTGAGTTTCCTATGAAGCAGTAGCATTTGTGATTACGAGCACTTTCATATATTATTTGTGTACACAGAGAAACAATATTGACTTTGTGCTTGCATCTCATCAATACTATTACGTGGATTATTGTTAATGTTTTGTGTATGTAATCGATCATTTTGCCAAATTGTGATTATTTCCGGGAATTAATTGATTAACTCATCTATGCAATATTGCCAATTAAATAATCAGTTAATAAATATTTATTAACTGACAATAATAGGTTAACAATCTTAAGCTTATCTTCACACTTTCCAGTGTCCGCCGTTAAAGACTTAAACTTTACAAGTACAGTAGGACCTTACACTAGGTCACCTCAGTAATACAGCCACCTCGCAATTAAGGTCACCCTGGGACAGTCCTAAATAATTTTTGTAACACTAAAATATGGGAAATTAGTCCCGCTAATGTGGTCACCTCGCTATTCAGGTCACTTTTGCCCAGTCACAAGGGTGACCTTAATAGGGAGGTTCCGCTGTAGCTTATCAAATTTTCCCAGAATCTTTGTATACCATCCACATAAAGACATCAGTCTATTATTTATAGTGTGCTGCCACTGATACTGTTCTACACTCATAGATGGCGCTGTTTTCAGTTATACTGCGGAGTCGTCAGCTATTTCACACGACCTACAAGATGTACATTGCATCCCTTTCCTTAGAAGTGCTACATCTGTTCTTTATGTGTATCGCTTACGGCAAGTACGCCAATGACGGAAAGAACAACTACGGCTTGAAGACATTCAGTGAGTGACTTACTTGTGATATTTAACTCCAAATTGTCCTGCGCTAACATAGGAGCGGTTTATTTTCTATGTTTCCAATCTCTAAAATGAGTGAGTCCACTACAGGTAACACACTTGAGATCTTTTTTACTTCCCCTAGTATGACAAATAGAAGAGACCAGCGGTTTATAGTGTCTCCTCCGAAAGACGCAGGCAACATGGATTGAATGAAATTGGCCAATTAAGTTTTGAAATGGCGGTCAGTAGTTGGTTTGAAACCATGGTCCCCTCGACCGACGATCCAGCGCTGTACCTCTTCCTATATGTGCCCCACTGTTGTTAATTTGTTTATGTATATATATTTTAAAACTGGCATATCTTAATTCACTGCCAAATCATGTATGTGTATTAAGACAGTGTTAAGAAATGAAGGTTCATGATGGTAGCGTGTGTGGTACGGGTATTAATTTAACTCACCAAAATGTTATAAATGCAAATACAACGTAAACAAAACAGGAATGTCCCCAAAACGAGACAAAACATTAAAATCATAAAATTATAATGTCTCCATCTTGGGGTTCATTTTCTAAACAATTACAAGTTTTATGATTGTATGTTTGACAGGTCGAATAATAGAAGCTGCCAGTACACTTATATTCCTTCTCATGTTGATCTTAATGGCGAAAGGATACACGATCACTAGGGGGCGCTTGAGTGCACAGGGTTCGATGAAGATCGCTATATTCATGACGCTCTACACAATTTCCTACATTGCATTGTTCATATACGAAGCTGAGGTGAGTGGTGGAACAGGGTACACTTTACGGTACGATGTTGCAGAGGTGTGTGGTGGAACAGGGTACACTTTACAGTACGATGTTGCAGAGGTGTGTGGTGGAACAGGGTACACTTTACGGTACGATGTTGCAGAGGTGTGTGGTGGAACAGGGTACACTTTACAGTACGATGTTGCAGAGGTGTGAGGTGGAACAGGGTACACTTTACGGTACGATGTTGCAGAGGTGTGAGGTGGAACAGGGTACACTTTACAGTACGATGTTGCAGAGGTGTGTGGTGGAACAGGGTACACTTTACGGTACGATGTTGCAGAGGTGTGTGGTGGAACAGGGTACACTTTACAGTACGATGTTGCAGAGGTGTGTGGTGGAACAGGGTACACTTTACGGTACGATGTTGCAGAGGTGTGTGGTGGAACAGGGTACACTTTACAGTACGATGTTGCAGAGGTGTGTGGTGGAACAGGGTACACTTTACAGTACGATGTTGCAGAGGTGTGTGGTGGAACAGGGTACACTTTACAGTACGATGTTGCAGAGGTGTGTGGTGGAACAGGGTACACTTTACAGTACGATGTTGCAGAGGTGTGTGGTGGAACAGGGTACACTTTACAGTACGATGTTGCAGAGGTGTGAGGTGGAACAGGGTACACTTTACGGTACGATGTTGCAGAGGTGTGAGGTGGAACAGGGTACACTTTACAGTACGATGTTGCAGAGGTGTGTGGTGGAACAGGGTACACTTTACGGTACGATGTTGCAGAGGTGTGAGGTGGAACAGGGTACACTTTACGGTACGATGTTGCAGAGGTGTGTGGTGGAACAGGGTACACTTTACAGTACGATGTTGCAGAGGTGTGTGGTGGAACAGGGTACACTTTACAGTACGATGTTGCAGAGGTGTGTGGTGGAACAGGGTACACTTTACAGTACGATGTTGCAGAGGTGTGTGGTGGAACAGGGTACACTTTACAGTACGATGTTGCAGAGGTGTGTGGTGGAACAGGGTACACTTTACGGTACGATGTTGCAGAGGTGTGAGGTGGAACAGGGTACACTTTACGGTACGATGTTGCAGAGGTGTGAGGTGGAACAGGGTACACTTTACAGTACGATGTTGCAGAGGTGTGTGGTGGAACAGGGTACACTTTACGGTACGATGTTGCAGAGGTGTGAGGTGGAACAGGGTACACTTTACGGTACGATGTTGCAGAGGTGTGTGGTGGAACAGGGTACACTTTACAGTACGATGTTGCAGAGGTGTGAGGTGGAACAGGGTACACTTTACAGTACGATGTTGCAGAGGTGTGAGGTGGAACAGGGTACACTTTACAGTACGATGTTGCAGAGGTATGAGGTGGAACAGGGTACACTTTACAGTACGATGTTGCAGAGGTGTGAGGTGGAACAGGGTACACTTTACAGTACGATGTTGCAGAGGTGTGTGGTGGAACAGGGTACACTTTACAGTACGATGTTGCAGAGGTGTGTGGTGGAACAGGGTACACTTTACAGTACGATGTTGCAGAGGTGTGTGGTGGAACAGGGTACACTTTACAGTACGATGTTGCAGAGGTGTGAGGTGGAACAGGGTACACTTTACAGTACGATGTTGCAGAGGTGTGAGGTGGAACAGGGTACACTTTATAGTACCACATTGCTGTGGTGTCTTTAATGCATACATTGTGTACTGCTATCAGGGGACCATTTCACCAACATTCCTATGAGCCCTGATGTCGCTCTTTAGAATCGATTTAACTCCTTAACAGTGATCGTTGCTTGATCATTTGTTATGCCTTGCTGTTTTTCAGCACTCGTTGAGATGAATGCTTATCTTTACTTGAAATATTAATCTGTAGCCGAGTTACCTGTAAAACTGTTCTGAAATTGTGACCCACAGATTCCCACCCCCAGATAAATAACAAAAATCTAAATCTATGAACCACCCCAATGGGCCCCTAGATCACACACAACATTTATATGGGTCTACAGACAGACAAACAGTGAACCATATGTTTTTATAATGTAGATATAAAACAGTTTCCACTGAAACACATGCAATGTCTGTATTGTTACCTTTTTTCAGAGAATTAAGGGTTAACACACAATTACTGTCGTTAGCTATTGAAGTCATGCGTGAACCTTCCTGTTGTAGGCTTTCGACCCTGGTCTGGTGTTGTATATCTACGAGAGCCCAGCGGGCTATGGACTCATTGCGATGAGACTCATAGGCTGGGCTTGGTTCTGCTATGCCATCTTTTTCACCCTCAAGCACTACCCGGAGAAAGCATCTTTCTATTACCCGTTTTTCCTCTTCTATACTGCTTGGTGAGTGGAGACACTTTTGTTCTAAGTGACCAGCTAGAATATGTTTATTTCTATATATTTGTGTGTGTGTGTGTGTGTGTGTGCCCGTGTGTGTGTATGCATGCATTTAATGTATGCATGCATGTAAGCTACTATTTTTATTCTTGCTTTTTTATTTGACTGATTACAAACAATTTATGTAATTAATTGTGCGGTTTATTGACCTTGGTGGTTTATTTTATATATTTAATTAAACAAACCTTTAACATAAGTTTTGCTTGTCTATTAACACCTTTTACATGTATTTTGTTTGTAGAATATGTTTATTCCATTTTGTGTACAGTTGTAAGATATATTTTGTAATATAATTGGACTACATTTTGTTAGTTGTTTATCATAACTTATTTATCATACTTGCAGGTTTTACAAGTACATGTGTATAATGCAGGCTTTGTAAAATACAAACATATCTTGTAAAGCAGAACTTAATGTTGTGTATTCTAATACAGAAAACAGAATACAGAAATGCTTTGATCATAGAACCATCGTGATTACGAAAATTCCTACAATTTGCATGCAGAATTGGCTGACGAAACGATTTTGTGCACAGGTTTTGGGCCGGTCCCATTATCATATTCATAGCCATGAGCTATATGGATTTGTGGGTGAGAGAGAAGGTGGTGAATGGCGTCAGTAACACCGTCGTCCTAATGGGCCACTTTTTCTTCCTGGTGAGTTCAGTTGGTGCAGTGTCTTTGCATGTGCCTGCGTGCATGTACACCCGTTTTCACGTCTGCGTGATTGACCCTACACTGAGGCATTGGTATGCAGTCACGGTGTGCATGTTCTTAACCAAGCTCGGTTTACAATCCACACTTTGTCATTGAAAACTTCACCGACATTCAAATGACGACTGGTGCGGAAGTGATGATGCAAATTTGTCACCTCTGAAAGAGTGATGACTGGTGCATGAAACGGTCACAGAGCGAGAACATTTGCATTCCGGTGATGTCCCTGACCAGTTTATCCACAAATTATTTAATCATTTCTATGCCTGCATAGATGAAGTGCAACTTATGAGAAAGATTACCAGCATGATCACCTTGCCCAGTAGAGAATTGTTTGCAGTTTTTCTGAACAATTTGAGATTGGTGTAAAGAAACTACTATACCTGCTTGACATGCAGAGAATGGCTAAGGATTGCTGTGGTGGTACCAGGACTAGCACCAAGTGTACCAGAAGAAGTGATACATATACTGAGCATGCCCGAAGAATTAACAATAAGTGTACCAGAAGAAATCACAAGTTACTAGGCAAAAAATTTAATGGTACTGAACATACCAAAAGAACTGACAGTAAGTTTGCCTCAAGAAATGGCACCAAATATACAAGGAGTGGTACTGAACATACCAAAAAAATGGCAGTAAGTTTGCCTCAAGAAATAGCACAAAGTATACCAAAAGAAGTGGAACTGAACATACCAAAAGAAGTGGCAGTAAATTTGCCTCAAGAAATGGCATAAAGTATACAAAAGGAAGTGGTACTGAACATACCAAAAAAAGTGACAATAAGTTTGCCTCAAGAAATGGCACAAAATGTACAAGAAGGAGTGGTACTGAAAATACTAAAAGAAATGGCAGTAAGTTTGCCTCAAGAAATAGCACAAAGTGTACCAAAAGAAGTGGAACTGAACATACCAAAAGAAGTGGCAGTAAATTTGCCTCAAGAAATGGCACAAAATGTAAAAGAAGGAGTGGTACTGAACATACCAAAAAATGGCAGAAAGTTTGCCTCAAGAAATGGCACAAAATGTACAAGAAGGAATGGTACTGAAAATACCAAAAGAAATGGCAGTAAGTTTGCTTCAAGAAATAGCACAAAGTATACAAAAAGAAGTGGAACTGAACATACCAAAAGAAGTGGCAGTAAGTTTGCCTCAAGAAATGGCACAACATATACCAGAAGAAGTCTTAGTGAACATGCCAGTATAAGTGACAGTACGTTTGCCTCAAGAAATAGCACAAAGTGTACCAGAAGAAGTCTTACTGAACATGCCAGAATAAGTGACAGTAAGTTTGCCTCAAGAAATGGCATAAAGCGTACCAGAATAAGTCTTAGTGAACATGCCAGAATAAGTGACAGTAAGTTTGCCTCAAGAAATGGCACGAAGTGTACCAGAAGAAGTTTTACTGAACATGCCAGAATAAGTGACAGTAAGTCTACTAGAAGAAACTGTGCTAAACTGTGTACCAGACAAAATGACCCCAAAGGTTGATGTCTATATATTAATTAGTAAGTACCCAAAGATCACTATGTCGATGTGGGGACATGCACGAAAGCAACTGTACCATATGAAATAGCAGTGTGTATGAGTATATTTCGGGGTGCTATCTACAGAAGCACAAAGATTTGACAAGTGGGGCATAATGACAAGAGACTGAATAAGAGATTTAAGGAGGACTTCAAAAACACCAGAAGATACAACAGGATGAACACATTGACTTCACAAAGACTGGCAGTAATGACTATAACAAAGGCGAAGGTTGAAGGAAGAGACACAGAGGTTGTCAGCACTGTTTCTGACAACCATACAGCTCAAGGAGGTCGGGACATTTGGCATAAAACAGGCTATGGTGCCTTGCTGTCATTTCTCACAAGTTGCATCTTCATCTTGTAGGTTCCTTGTGATGCCCATTGTTGTAATCATTGCGTCGCGCGTCATTGAAAAGTGGGCACGCGAGAAAATCATCAACGGGGTCGAGAGAACTATCTGTTTTGTTGGTCACACGTTCTTCCTGGTGAGTGACTGTGTGCCACCAACTTGCCTTCTTGTTTCTGCACCCGACTCACAATCCTCTAGTTGGCACACAGGCTAACACGACTGATTTGAATGTCTTCAACCGAACTGAATCTCTTGCACGCGTGGCTAGTTTTGGGGCAGGCGACTTGTTGCGTGAAACAGGTTGTCTGCTGTTGCACGTTCTTCCTGTCTCTCTATCTGTGCCATAACCTGCGTATCATCGGTGTGGGATGTTTAGTTGTTAGGGTGTGTTAGAAGAGTAGTTTATGTTGCACAGATATAACTGTTACCAATAAAATTGTGTTAAAATATAAAGAAATTTAAAAATTTAATATAATTTCAGGACTGTTGTTGCTGCTGAAAAGTTTCTTAGAATGTACTTATATAACAAATATTGATTTCATATGATTACAGTGATTGTTGGATGATAACTAATTATACATAATCAGTGGATCTTTATGTGTATGTGAGCGTGAATGCATTGGTGTACTTGAATGTATGCATGCATGTGTGTGTGTGTGTGCATGTGGCGTGTTTGCCTGGGTGCATACATGAATGAATATGCATGAGTTTGTAGGTGTAAGTGCACCTGCGAGTGGGCATTGAATTGGTGTAAATGTCTACGTGCACATGAATCAGTTTATGTATATGTATGCATGAGCCAGTGAGCATGTTTGTGAGTGTGTCTGAGCGTGCATGTATATATGCATGTCCCTGCATCCTGCATCCATGCATGTCCCTGCATCCACGATTGATTTGTTGAGTCAGTGTACATGCTTCAGTTTATGTGCATGTTGAAGACAGTGCCACTATGTTGTTGTTGTTTGTATCCTGATTGTTGTTGTTATTTAGATCCTCACCCGACCATCGGCTGCCAACAACAACTTCCCGTTTCATGTGAGAACATCTCAGGTAAACAACGAACACAGTTATGTTCACCTTCATTATAAGTGATCTCACAAAATGAAAAGGTTGTTTTAGTAACTGTTTGTGCCGTAGCAGTTCAGTTGAACCTTGCTGTACAGTCACCTTGGTAAAGCTGGCTATTGTTGTTACATGGTCCACAATTGTGCCCTTCTCTATGTTTAGGGCGGATTTTATTACTATTTATGACACACAAAAACATTTATATGTCTCAATTATTAACCAGCCAAAATGAAAGTTATGATTCACCTCTGCAAAAGATTGCTTTTGAAAAACAGGAGTATGGAGAAATACCAGAGATTTAATTTAGTCTCGCGAGAATGTGAAATAGCTGCCAAATCTGCTGCTAGAAATGTGAGAGATTTGACTGGTCTGGGGGCCTTTTCACAAAGGTAACTGGTTCATAAGAAAAATCCTTCATTGAAGAGAATCTGTTGTCAAGTTTAAGGAGTTTTTTACAAAATGCTGCAAAACTGTCCCGGTGGCACACTCTGGTGTTGACTGTTCTCAGTACACAAGACTACCATTAAAAGGTTGCACTCTGTTCCTAGTTTTTCATTTATTAATTGGTGTAATATTCTTAAGACTATCAAACTGTGTTTATGCAATACACCCGATTCAGCCTGAGTTAACTGCTGTATCCTTTGATGTTCAACTTTCCCACGTTTAACACAACAGACTTCCTGTTACAAATTACCACGCCCATTAATTCTGGGTAAATAAACCTACTCGGTCCCTTTAAATAACAAAGTTGATTTTAAAGAGCAAAGTTGAGCTAATTAGCTCGTAAGAATGTTAGTGAAATGGTCCCCTGATGAGAGGAACAAGTCCGTTGAATGCAGACATATAACACTGTGTATGACGTGTGCGTAGATCGGAGTGATGTCGGGTCTTCCCCAGCCCGGGGCCCCTCCCACGGCCTCCCCCGGCACAGACAGCTTTGGCATGCACCTGTACTCACCCACCATCGAACCCCCCGCCTACACCACCACCCCCAACTTCCAGTCCATCTTCGAGACGGCCAGATCGACACCCATCCAGGTACTGCTGCTATTCAACCTTGTAACATTCCTAATGAAGTGTGAAGGTTTTCTCATTTCTGATAATCATTTTTTATGTTAAATGTGTGCTTTATCAGAGTGTGGAGATTTTTTATTTTCTTGCATTTGGGTTTTCGTTATGTTTAATAGATGATGTTTTCTTATTTTATTACTTGTATTATTATTATCGAAGAGTGTGTTTTTTCATTTCATGTATTTGTTTTTTATTATGTTTAGTAGATGACGTTTTATCATTTTATCTTTGTAATATTCTCATTAAGTGTGAAGATTTTCTAATTTCCTACAGTTGATTGTTTATGATAAATAGATAACATTTTATTATTGTACTGTTCCTATTGAAGTATGAAAATGTTCTCAATTCTTGATTGTATGTAATATAATGTTCCTTATTTCACTAAGAGCTGTTGTCAAGTGTGTGATGGTGGTGACGATCAAGATTTCAGTTTACAAAATGACGTAGCTTGGTATTTATTAGCTCTGTTAATATTTACCATAAACATGTGTGTGTAATGGATTGTATATGACTGACATACTTGTTTTAGTAATAAAAATATTCTGTAGAAAGTAAAAAAATATGTATAAAAGTAAATAGTATAAGGATGCCATTTGGAATGTTTTCAGAATGGCAATACCGAAAACTTCCCCCACCAAAAGACGGCTGCTGGTAACCCATTCATTGTCTCCCAATCCAAATAGACACAGGACGATGATGATGAGCATCACCTCCTTGAGGACATCATGTGATTCGAGGGCGGCCAATCATATCGCAGCAGAACTGGCTGTTGCCATGGTGACCATCGTGACCATGGAGACGTTGACGTCTGCATTCTACTGGAGAAGAGGGGCAACAGTTTGTCGTTTTCAAAGTCTGCTGGCGGAATAAGACCTTGTAAATAGAAGGTGCACAATGTAACTGGCATGATGCTAAAAGTGTAACACTTCACTTCACCAGGAGTGGCGTGGTGCTGTGATACTCAATTAGGTGTCTTTCATTTCTACGTTATAATTGAAGTGGTTTTGCATTTCATGATATCTGCACTAACGTTTTTATTCAGAGGGTGACCAGGCTTAATTAACCATTATAAAGTCATTTTCATGTAGTAAAAATTTAAAATGGCTGACCTTGCAAAAAGAACACATGGCACACTACATGGCACAAACGCGTGGTGATAATTACGAACAATTGCCAATTAGTCACACCCATGTTTTTTTAATGCCATGCTTAGGAAACTAGTTATTCATGCACAGTTACACATGTAAAGACTATTATTTTAAAATTAAGCAAACATAATGTGCATTACTGGAACCCAGAATTTTATCAGAATATGACCTGATTAAAAACCCACCGATGCAGCAAATATTATGCTACATTTTACAACTATAAAGGATGATTAATATTTAGTAGAATACAATCAAGAGAAATCTATATTATTATATCAGCAGAATAAAGCAACTGATTCAGATGATGAATGTAAGATAAGTGGTGTTCGGCAAATTATAGTAAAACGCTATATTTATTGGTTTGTGAAATAGAAACACCTTGGTATATTCTCTTATTTGATCTTCCCAATGTTATTTTGTTCCGGATGTTAACAGATCTTCACAGATTTGATGTTTCGATGGTTGAAGGATTTGCAAACAAACACCATTGCAGATACACATTATAAATAAAGTGTGACGAGACATGTACATATTATACAGTATTTATTATACACTTGTGATAGCAGTATGTTGTTTCATATTGCGTTCTTTGCATCATCTAGATCGGATGGTTACAGTAACTCAGGTAACATACTCGTGCCTACCAGCATATTGTTAGGTGATCGTTTGTGATTTTAACCATTTAATAAAGGCATGTGTTTGATCACTGTCATGACAGTTGCCACAAAATTAAGGGAGGTTTTAATTTTAAAAGACGTGAAAAGAGAAGTTGTAGAAACATTGCAAAATTTATGAACGAATGTGGCTTGTGTGTAAGGAACTGTATGTATTGTAACTGCAGAAGACTGTATTATTGCTGATGGCTGTAACTTTACCGTCTGTGCAAGACACAGGCTGTGTGCAGTCATGCATGACTGAAACCAATGCATCGTGAATAATGTGAAATAAAACAAGTATATTTATCCAATACTGGTGTGTTGTTTGATTGTAAATAAATGTCTTACGTTCATTGCAACTGATTAATGCAAGGTCGTCTGTTCTGTTACTCGGAATCAGCCAGGCGTGGTAATTATTAGCAGGAAGTCACTGAATCGGTTGTATTTGGTCTCACTTCGCTGTCAGAAGCGTGGGAACAGCCAACTTCAAAGCTACTTCTGGGTTGCGAAGCATGCCTCCCCAATAAGTGCCAAAAACAGCTGTTTATAAATTAAATATTTTATTTACAATTTCAACAATTCGCATACACGACGCTCAAATTACGAACAGTGTTTTGGACTGATTCAAAAGACGTGAAAATAAATTTCTTTAAAACTTTGTATACGTAAAATTAATGCTCTTGTCAAGAAATGTGCCAAATTTTAAGCCTGTTCATTGCGAACTCATTTCACTGTGCCCGCTCGAACATGGTCGCAAAACAACTAGCTCGTGGGATGTTGCCGACGTTACTGGAGTAACGGCCGCGGAGTGCGTCCCATTTTGTTAGCATAGAGCGTACAACGGTGCGGGTTTTTTTGTGTTTCAGGTTTTATCGGAAAATGCAGTCGCAAATATTTTTATATCGCTGTAAACATAATAATCTTAATTACAAGTTTGTTGCTGGAATTGTATTTAATTTTTGAGTTATTGCCGTTTGAACAATATGAATGCTCAACTTTGCATTATGTCGGCAGCCGCGTGTATGTTGCAGGATTAAGCATTCGCGATGTTCAAACGGTAATGACTCAAGAACTGAAAACAGATCATGGGTACATCCAGCGACAAACTTGTAAATAAGATTATTATCTTTGCGGTGATATAAAAATATTAAATTCGATTGCAAGCTTAAGCATTGGCAATGTTCAAACGACAATAACTCAAAACTAAACAAATCTCTCGTGTACATCTAGCGCCACAATTTTGTAGGTTAGATTTATATTCACGGTGATATAACAAAATAGTAAGTTTCGCGATTGCATTTTCAGGTACGGCCTGAAATATCAACCCGCATAGTTACGTGCCATGCTAAATCCAAGCGGCCCTTACTTTTATAACGTCACCAACGGTCGCTAGATGTCGCAACAAACTGTGCAGAAACTATACAGAAAAACGCAACCAAAAGGGGGCTTAAACAATATGATGGAGAGGGTTACAATTTTTTTACATTACATTTTTTATAGTGTATTTAATTAAGATTGGGAATAAAAAGGTTTGTTTCACTTAGTCGTTAAACACAATTTGGCAGACAGTATACATTCAATATATTTATTCAAATATTATTAAGATATATAATTATTTTTAAATGATGAATAGACAACATCGGTTTAACAGATGCTAGAGAAGATTCCTCCAACATCGTCTATTTAAACACCGTGTTGCAAGACATTGTGTCGTAGCCGTAGTGTCTTGGGACAATCTGTGATATGATGCAAAATAATACATCTTATGGTCAATTAAATAATCAGTTATCACAAAATTCGCCCATCCAAGATTGGGCTATTTGGAGTATAATTACTCAAGACACAAGGGAAATTGTCTCATGAGATGTTGTCTCTCTGGACGTTGTGGCGTTACTACTGCTTTAGTATAACACGTAAAAAGACATGAATACTACATAAAGAAAGAAGACACGTGTAAATAGAAAATGGCTGTATTAATCGAAGTTCCCGGATGTAGAGGTAACAGTACATCTCCCTTTCGAGTCCTTGAAGGATACGAAGACAACTCTACCTAATGATAGATGGTAGACAACCACCTATCACAAACATGTCTCAAGGGATTAT
The DNA here is from genome assembly GCA_963995525.1 of Escarpia spicata. Lineage (NCBI taxonomy): Eukaryota > Metazoa > Annelida > Polychaeta > Sabellida > Siboglinidae > Escarpia > Escarpia spicata. The sequence goes on from OZ023217.1 coordinate 41,256,167, forward strand.
TCTGCCCTTTTGTGAGACGTGCCCCTGACTGATCTAAAGTTCACAGATCGAGTCTCTGTGGTGGAACGGATGTCCGCCCCGATCGCGTCACGGTCGTCACAGGTGGAGCCGCAGAAGTGCGCACCACGCTTGGTGAAGTTTGTCTCGGCTGCAGTGCCGAACGTTGCTGTCTCTCGTGTGATGACGAACGTGGTCGCGTCTCGTCGTCGTTCGTGCTCGATTCAGCGGTCTCCGTAGTCGCTCTGTCGGCATAAACGGTTTGTTCGTTCGGCGTCGGCACAAGATGCCGCCGATTTCTACGCAGACAAGATGTCGGCGTCTGAACCAGGTACGAGCGAGGTGAGCCTGCCTGGCCTACCACTGTACCCCCCCTTCTCGTGTCCTGCACCCACACAGGATTGCCGACGTGTAGGGGAGCCAGAGGTCGCGCACGGTGATGACGATCGTACGCCTCGGTCTGTCGTCGTTTTAGACTCACTCGTCGTTCCCGTAGCTTTCTCGATTCCTGCCAGCGAGGTTGCAGTGTCGACGCTAACACTGTGATCGAAGTACGTAGCTGCCTACCCATCAGCAGCTCTGCTGGCGAATAGCCGCACTCAAGTGCTGTCGTACGGTACGCCAACAAGGCGCCGTGCGGATCCGTTGACTTTCGCAGTAAGTTCTTTACCGTCTGAACCGCGCGTTCTGACTTTCCGTTACTCTGCGGGAAACGAGGGCTGCTGGTAATGTGTACAAACCCTGCTCTCTCCGCGAAACGCGCAAACTCGTGTGCCGCATACTGCGGGCCGTTATCAGAAACAACCGTCTCCGGGACGCCATGCCGCGCGAAGATTGACCGCAGGTGGAGAATCACATCAGACGCGCCTGTGTCGTCTAGCCTCGCTATCTCGACAAAACTCGAGTAATAGTCAACCACAAGTAGATACGTCGCCTTCTTGAAATAAAACATGTCGGTGCCGACTTTCTGCCAAGGTCGCAGATTCGGCTCTGACGCAATCATCGGCTCGACTGTGTTGCTACGCTCCATCGCACACGTAGTACAGTTCTTGACAAGCTCCTCAAGCTGCCTGCTGAGTCCGGGCCACCAGACCGATGACTGGGCCCGCGAGCGACACTTGACCACACCTTGATGGCCCTCGTGTAGCTTGTCTAACATCGCCAACCGCATCGACGCCGGTATGACGAGCCGTACCCCTTTTAGTAGCAGACCGTTCTGAATTGTCAGTTCACCCTGGACTTGCCAATACGGTCGCAAAGACGATGGCAATGATGGATGGCTTGGCCAACCCTCTAGGCAATATTGCATCACCTGGCGACACACCTCATCGTCTTGCTGTCTAGCCCTAATCTCGGCCAGACGCTTCTCGGTTGCCGGTATCTCACTCTCCACTAGGCTCGCATGCGCTGATACTTCGTCTGTGAATCGCGACTGCTCCGCCGTCAATGGTCGCACTAGTGGAGCGCGCGACAACGCATCTGCAGTATAGAGGTTCTTGCCGGGCACAAGACTGATCGTGTACGCGTACCGCATCAGTCGCATACGGAATCGCTATATGCGTGGTGAAAGTTCATCTAGATTCTTCTTAGTGCTAAGAAGTGACACCAGATGTCGATGGTCGGTCTCGACATGGAACTGCATTCCTTAGAGGTAGTCCTTAAATCTCTCAAGAGCCCACGTAGTCGCCAGAGCCTCCTTCTCAATCTGTGAGTAGCGCTGTTCCGTTGGCGTCATTGCCCTCGATGCGTACGCCACGGGTCGCATCGCGCCGTCGTCACTCTGCAGTAGCACAGCCCCTAGACCAAATGATGACGCATCTGCAGACACTGTTGTCGCTCTGTGTGGGTCGTACAAAGCCAGCACTGGAGTGTTGCTTAGGTCTGTCTTCACGGCATCAAACGCTCTCTGTTGCCTCTCACCCCATGTGCACAGATTTTCTTTCATATTCTGGTAGTACTCGGGAGCCGAAGTGATTCCGAAAGGCAGCCTCTTGAAGCAATACCTTCCGAAAGGAGTAATGAATGTCGTCAATTCTTGCGAAGACTGGGCTAGAGGAATCTGCCAGAAGCCTGAGTTGGCATCCAACTTAGTGAAGACCTTCGCGCCCGCCAGCCTACCGAGTGTCTGATCGACTGAAGGAAGGTCGTGTTTCTCCCTCCTAACGCTCTCGTTCAACTTCGTTAGGTCGACACAAATGCGAACTTTGTGTGTCTCCCTCTGCCCCTCTACGTCCGAAGAAGGGACAACCTTCGGTTTCGCCACCACTACCATGCCAGCACACCAGTCCGTCGGACTTTCGATCCTGCGGATGACGTCAAGATTTTCCATTCTCTGTAGTTCCTTCCTGACGACCCCTAGCAACGGTATCGAGACTCGTCTCGGTGTAGTCAATGCGAACGGCTTCGCGTCATACCGTAGCTTGATTTCGTACTCTTCCCTAGGCTTCCAAATAGCTTCGGGTTGTCGCGTCTGTAGACGTCTGCTGTATCGACCGAGTCAACAGCAACACGTCTGACAAGATCAAGAGACTCGCACACTCTCCGACTGAGCAGTGACCTCGTCGGGCTTTTGACGACGTACACATCTTCGTGAATGACGACACCGTTTCGTGACAGCTTGCCACTGAACTTGCCCATGGTTTGTGGGACGCTTTGTTCGCGCCTACAAGTGTTCTAGTCGACCTGTCAAGTCGCGGACTACCTGCTTTCTTATAGTCGTTGGCAGAGATCACAGTAACGTCGGTCCCAGTGTCCAACTTGAAGCAAACGTTCGTGCGAAGGCGACTGTCCATTGCCTCTAAAACAATGGTGGAACTCCACGGTTGGTCGTCGCCCTTCGTCACTTCGCCGAGAAAAGCGAACTCCGACTCAGCGTGCTTAGTGACTGCGTCTACAGATCTCGCTGACCTGCATACAGCCCCAAAATGTCCGACTTTCTTACACTTGAAGCATGCTGCCTCACGCGCTGGGCACACTGACTTCTGATGAGCCGGAGATCTCCCACAACAGTCACACTTCCGCGTCGAAGTTGACTGAGGCTGAGCTTTCATCTTCTGTTTCGACTGGCTGGGTTTGTACGACTTCCTAGTCCGCACAAAGTCAACATTGCTGTCTCTCTTCGCCGCAAAGTTGTTCCTCAACATGGCCTGCTCTTTCCTTGCAGCCTCGTTCTGGCGTGCCATGTCGATTGCCTTCTTCATTGTTAATGTCGCGTCCATCTGCAGTTTCAACGACAACGCCGCATCAGTGATGCCAACGACAATACGATCTCTGATCATTTCATCGTTGAGCGCGCCATACTCGCAATGCTCCGCCAGGCAGAACAATGCAGTGATGAAACTGTCAACCGTCTCGCCCTCTTCTTGGGAACGTCGGTTGAATTTTGCCCGCTCGAAAATCGCATTGCGTCGAACTACGAAGTGCGCATCAAACTTGCCTTTGACGACCGCATACACATTCCGTTCCTCATCAGTCAAGCCGAAGCCTGCCATGACATCGTCCGCCTCGTTACCCATCGCGTAGATAAGTGCGTTGACTTGAACTGTCTCGGCTTTCTCGTCCAGGGCTGACGCTGAACGAAAGCGCTCAAACCGTCGAATCCATTTAGGCCATTCATTAGGTTTGACGAAGCAGAAAGCATCAGGCGGGGCGATTTGGAATGTTTGGGCCATGACTGGGTCAAACAAGCAAAAATAACGTACCTCGCGGCAGATGTATGCACATTTACTTATGCAACAACATCACCGTATTCTTCTTAAAATTCTGACACCATGTGGCGTTACTACTGCTTTAGTATAACACGTAAAAAGACATGAATACTACATAAAGAAAGAAGACACGTGTAAATAGAAAATGGCTGTATTAATCGAAGTTCCCGGATGTAGAGGTAGGAGCGCTATAGCATAACACTACAGACGTGTGCCTCTCGTCATATAGCGAGAATAAGACGGTGTCCCATGTTGTTTTTCTGGAGATTGTCTTGTGAGAAATTGTCACATGTAACATTGTTTAGCAGTACATTGTCTCGTAATACATTGCCTGGGAACATTGCAACAGAGCTACAAAGTATCATGCATTTGGCGTGAGACTCACGCATTCATTTTCTAGCATCACTTTTGTTATCGAAATGTTCATCTTCAGACCTTGTTTTTCACTTTCATTAGCTAGCTCCTGAAGCATTTTTGGTAGTTTTTGCGGTGTAGTAGTGCATATGAGTATGTCGTCGGCGAAGCGAAGATGACTGAGATATTTCCCATCTACCCACAAGCCTCTGGTTTCTCAGGTCGGTCTTCGGGATATGCTTTCGAGTGTTGCCGTAAACAGCTTGGGCGATATAGTGTCACCGTGTCGTACTCCTCTCTTGATGTTGATCTTGTTGCTCTTTTTGTGTAGGTGGACTGTCATCGAGCTGTTGGTGAAGATGTCTTTCAAGATTTCGAAGTACATATCTTCTATCCCTTGTTCTTGAACGGGGGTCAATATTGCTTGAGTTTGCACCGAATCGAAAGCCTTCTCATAGTCGACGAAAGCGATGCAGAGCGGGATATTATATTCTCGGCACTTCTCTTTCAGTTGGTTTACGACGTGTATGTGATGTGTCGTTGAGTACCTGCTTCTGAACCCTGCTTGCTCTCGTGGTTGAGTTTCGTCGAGTGACTTCTCTAACCTATTCGTTATTATCTTTGTGAGTAATTTATAGATTCTTGATAACAGACATATCGGTCTGTAGTTCTTTAAGTTTTTCTTATTTCCCTTCGTGAAGATTATCACCATCTTTGCGTTCTTCCATGATGTGGGTATTCGTCTTTCTGGTAAGCATTTAGTATACAGCTTAGCCAGTGTCTTCGAAATGATATCTTCTCCTGCTTTAATGTTTCAATGTTTACATGGTCGTAGCCTGATGTCTTCCCATTCTTCATATCTCTTAGCGCTGCTTCCACCTCCCATGGTGTTATCTCTGGTACCTCTTTCGGCTCGGTGTGAATTATGGTACCCTGTTCACTGTCGTATAGCTCGGTGTAGAATTCCTCATTTCGTCCCATGATCAGATCTTGGTCTTGTATTTCTCTACCCTGCTTGTCTAGAAGTGTAATCAGTCTGTCTCGGCCTAGTGCCTGTGGTCTTCTGGCTTTCTTCAGGCTCTTTGATTCCATAATTGTTTCTCGTATGACATTTTGTTTGTATTTCTTGATGTCCTCCTTCGCTTTCTTTATGATGGTCTTACAAATGTCTGCGTTCTAACTCTATCTGTGTTTACGATCGCCTTTATCTACCATGTCTCGTCGTTTCTTTACTAGTGCTCGTGTCGGTGCATGACGATATTCTCGTCATTTCATGCCTGTTGATTGCTTGTCGCATTTAGTTGGATCATCTCAGTGATGTTTTTGCTCACGGTGTCGATGTCGTCTAGTTCTTGTATTGTCTCGAATCGATTTCGCAGTTCAAGTTGGAATTCAATATTTTGTGTTCCTATTTCTGTGGTATCTAGTATACTATCTACACTTGGTGATATCTTGTTTATCAACTTTTTTCTTTCAGCCTTGACGTCCAGTTTGATGTTGCTCATTACCATTATGTGGTCACTTCCGATGTTGACTTGGTTGATGACAGGTACATCAGTGACTATGTCTGGCCTGTTTGTCAGGATGTAGCCAATTTTCGTTCTTCGTTTCTCGTTTTTGGCTTTTCCACGTCCATCGCCTACTTGCTTTCTTCTGGAAGATGGTATTCATGATTTTGTATTTTCTTGATGTTGCCCATTCTACCAAGGTGTCGCCTCTTTCGTTTCTCACGTCACCTAGGTCAAATTTGCCTGTTGCCGTTTCCGAAATATGTGTTCGTTTCCCTACTTGGTTCTGGAAACTTTGCAAGCTACATGTGTTCGCACAAAAGACTGATGTTGAATTCCTGTTAGTGCGTGGAAGCTGAGCAGGTTATAATTCACAGGTTGTGTAGATCTTTCAGATTGTTTCTGGAAGTTCCAAGGATGTACCAAGACACTGGGCAGCTATACCTTTGGTGTCGAGTTCATGTCACCTCCAAATGTGGCTATAGACAGCGGGACTGGGGATAGCTAGAGCTTCATGGTATTGACCATTTCCACTATTCGTCCAGTAGTGACACCGTTGACCTATTGCTTTAACAGCTTCCTGTCAACTTTGGTAGTGTTTTGTGAATTCTGCAGTTGCAAAGGTTTATGAACGTTGCTTCCTCGGTGCGTCATGAAACCATGTATTTTCTTCAACCAGTCGTTGCTTCACGGTGATGATAACCTGCTATGTTTCTTGATCTTTAATTGTTAGATAAGTTGACTATTGACCACGTCATTTGGGGCAGAGTATTTCGTTGCCAAATGTACTAAAGGCATGTCGTTATTCTGTGGGTCAACCCGGTGTTTGCTATAGGCTCCTGTATGGAGTCAGCAACGATGTTATTGCATATCCTAAACGAACATGTGTAGACTCTTTCACCTATTTAGGATATGTTATAATATACAATGGATCATCAGCCAAAGACATTACATCCCGCATTTCCAAAGCTGCTGGTGCATTCCGCCGTCTATCGAATCCTCTTTTCCGTAAACGACGCATCAGCATAAAAACCAAGATAAATATGTACCATGCGCTAATTATTTCCGTTCTTCTGTATGGCGCCGAATCGTGGGCAACACCTCTCACAGATCGACGTCGCCTCAACATGTTCGAAATGCGATGTCAGTGTTGTTTATTACGTATCTCCTGGCAGCACCACATCATCAACGGCTCTATATGAGATAGAACCAGCCAACCCACTGCGTCATCCCTCCCACGTCAACGCCGTCTCCGCTGGTATGGACACCTTCATCGCATGACGTGCATCGACCTGGCCCGCCGAGTCTATGACTTTAATCCTAAAACAGCGGGATGGCGCCGCCATTGAGGACGACCGAAGACTCAGTAGTCCGATTCAGTCGCCCATGACCTGGCCACTGCTGGCATTGGCATCACCACTGCCGCCGCCCAGATGTGCCAGAACCGCTCCAGTTGGAGTACGTTCGTCAAGGAACTACCTCCGCTCGAATCCGCACAAAACGTTGCTTTCTTAAAATCTGCTTCATTTTGGCAGTAAATCAAAAACTACTGAACACTTTTCAACAACTGAGTTACCATTTTAAATCTTATGATATGTGCAATCCAACAAGGTACACAAATCCACTTCATAATTTGCGACGTAATATCCACTTTAATGTGGCAGGATGCATGTCAAGAATATCTTAGGAGCACTTAACGAGGGCACATTCAAAATGTCGGGGGGGCACGCAAGTCTACCACAGTATCCGCTTATAAAAACATTATAATTATAGTAATGCATTCGTATTTTACGTAGACCCTATTTAACCATGACAGAGCGTGCTATTGCAAATCTAAACACTGTTTTAATAATGTTTTAATGACATTTGGAGGTAATTGTTTTTCAATACTCACAAACGGAGTAGAAATATATTCATTATTTTTAATAAGAGGTAAGTAGAATTAGCACAAATAAAAGACGGGCTCATCCGGGATATGAACTAGGGACCTGTCGCACCCATCAACCTCTTGCAGCCGCCAGTCGCGTCGTGATCGCATCGTGATCGCGTCGTGACGTGTATGACCCCAAGTTTTAGTTGTCTGCGACAAATCATCGCAAACAAATAATCGTACACAAGTAAGTCACGTCGTGACGTGTATGCCGGGCTTAAGAATTTGCACCATTCATAGAATGACGAATTGTGACTACACGCTTGGCTCTGACCCAGAACGTTTGTTGAAATCGGTTACAACGGTCCGACAACCCAAATGGTAGTAGATATGTCAGAGTACCGACACGCGAAGATAGTTGCAAACTAATTAACCCACTTCTGCCGAATCAGGCAGCGGATGTTCGGCAGGCGCAGAGGATTTGGGCAAATACCGGGACGTTGAACATTATTTTAAATATTGCTTTCAATGTCCGACACCATCCATCCAGGCATGCACACTCACAATATGTAGCTAGCTTCGTTTGTCTCTATCATCAATCCTGCAATATCTAGAACAATACACGTCCACGATAAAAGGATATTCTTTTTTATTATAATATTACGTAAATATTAGCATGGTACTGAAATGTCGTCCTACGTTGTACGGCTCTAGCTTACTGTTTATTCAGTACAATTTATTAGGCCTAAAGATAAATTGTGATGATTATGTCACACCGTGTATGGCAATCATGACATCTGTGGGTCATTCGACGTCACCAGTTTATTGTTTGAATGTGCTTAGAACACATAATTTTGAGACGCAGCACGCGCTACAGTCGCTCTAGAACGCACGTAACTGCGTTATGATCTTAGTTCACAGCGGCCATCTTGAAAACGGCTGCTTCTGCGGTTATACAATAAACCAGCGATGGTACATCTTCCAACTGAAACGGTTTCCTTTAAAAATCAAATGCACTCCGAAGTCGGTGACCAAACAACCACATGACCATGATCATGTGCGTGTCAGCTGATATTATAGTGATCGTCTACATCCAATAAATACGAAGACCGATTATGGTTGATTGTGGTTTTCAGGTTCTTGCATTCTCGCGCGTCAATGACGCTGCTGATTAGACCAGTCTCAATTTCCCTGGTAGATCGCATAGTAGAAATGCTAAAGTTAAGCTGAAGGCGTTATCCAATCGTCTCGTTGCCATTGTAGAATCAGCGATTTGGGCTTTAGCCAATCGTGGTGGGTGTTACATGTAATGATCGGGAAGTATAATTACAGTTATTTAAAAAACCACTGCCGTTGGCTGGTTGGAATGGTCAGACTAGTATTTATAATGTGATTTCCTGAATTGTTGTCAACTACCACCCTTGGCTTGCGATGATAGTTCAGCCGGTCATCTTGTTGATAAGCCACATCGTGAAGGACGATACCTTGGTGTAGACGCCCGGCTTGCGAGGCAGACCGCAGCCCCGACCGAACGACGTAATGCCCGCCTGCACCCATCGGCCGCCGACGTAGCACACCAGCGGACCGCCGGAGTCACCCTGTGGCAGTGAGAGAGGACACCGGAAGTGTATTCAGGATACACGATTCAGGAGTGTTATTTTACCCAAAAATAATGTAATAATTAATACGGGGCAAACGGACAACGAGGTATTACTATTTTAGTTAGGCCCGTTGCGGATAAGAATAACTCATATGGCCTAGACCTACAGCTGTAACAGACAGGCATACACAATTTGCTGGTTATAAAACTCGAATGCAACACGTTTACATTTCAAGTGAATAGTAGTCTGGATGATGTATAAGAAAGTGTGTATGATGGCATCATCGATGTTATTCTACGCATGGCTTTCATGTGTTTTCAAGATTGGCTTGGTTAGATTTAGTTTTCATACGATGGTTTACCTCACTTGACAGCTGCATTTTGTCTTATAGCGATCACGGTGGAAGTGTCCACCATGCTAGAGGGTGGAGGAAAAGTGGACAATTTGAAGTTGGCTTGGCACAATTTCTGCATTATACATGACCACCAGAAATTAATTGCTGGATTCGATACTCATTTAATCGTTTAAAACACATTCGAAGTGTCAACTTTAACAGAATTCAATTATATTTGAGTGTTGAAATGTGGAGAGTAGCAGGTTGTTGCATAGCTTTGCCCCAACCTCCCGTGCATTGACACCAAATGTACAGTACAGGCAACGAGACATACAGGAGAAGACGGCCTACCTGACACGTATCGACTCCTCCCTGCTCGTAGCCGGCACACATCATGTTGTTAGTGATGATGAACTCAGCGCCCAGCCAGTCACGTCGCCGACACGTGTCTAGAGACACCAGAGGCACACTCGCCTGCTTCAGTGGCCGCTTGCCGCCCTCTGTAGGCACACAGACGTCGACGGGTCAAACGGTGAAGTGGTCGTAACGGAAAGAGCGTATAATGTACATGTTTGGATGAAATATGTCTCATCAATTCAATTTTTCGCTCATCTAATTTCAAATTAATTTTGTGAAAAGGAAACCTATCTAGTATCCATTAAGATATTCTACTTAGATTACTTACTTTTTTGAATGCAGTTTTATTAAAATAATCAAATTAAAGTGATTCTCACATTTAGAATATTCATATGAATGGGCAGTGCATTTATAATTATGATGCTCTTGTTTCTGCGTTGATAATGTCGATTGTCTTTGCTCTCTCTCTCAAAAACATCTGACGGACAGATTTAGTGGGTTGAAGGTTAAATATCGGTCTTGCAACTAGCTTTGACAAATTACCAAATATAACGACTAAACTAATTTGTTTCGAATATTTAAACAAATCCTGAATACTTAAATTATTCACGCACTTCATATATGGATATCAAATAACCGGATTCGTGATTAGATACATCAGTTAAAGGATCAGCTTTTAAAATATCAAGGCTGGACGCCCAAATTTAATATACTAGCTTTCACCCAGCCGTGGAGTAACAGACCTATGGCATCAATTATTACCATTACAATATTGCACCATCTGAAAATGTGATCACTACTAAATTCTCTCAGGTAGGAGAAAGACCCTCTACTAAAGCATGGAATAACAAAAACACATAAGTAAATAACTCGTTGCGTTTTCTGAAATACACCACAAATTGTCAATGGAAGCGATCAAACGTAAAAAAGACGGCTGTAAACTCGGCGCCTCGGAGAAGATAATGTTACAATGGTCCAAAGTTAGCGTATTGATATATAGATGATATAAACGATATCTGCTGTAACATATTGACACTTCGAATGTGTTTTAATTAACTACAATTTCTAAACATAACAATGTACACACACCAGCCATTCCCCAGCCCGTAATCGTGCAAATAGTTCCGGTTTGGAGCTGATAGTGCGGCGGAGGGATACACACGGGCTTGACGAAGGCGTCCCAGTGGACGGGCGTTGTAAGTTTGAGCAAAGCGATGTCGTTATCGAAGTTGCTCAGGTCAAACCTCTCGTGCAGAATCACCCGCTCGACGCTGTAGCGGACCCGACTGTTCTCCAGCCTCGTGAGGTCGTGGGCGCCCATGTAGACCAACCAATTACTTCCCACCGGGTCTCTGGGAGAGGAACACTCTGAGTTAACAAGGCTGCCATTCATAGCCAAAGTTCCAGATGGCAAAAGGACTACGATGTCATTGCGACGGTGAAGCTGTGCTGTAATTGGGCACCGATAGTTATTTGTGCGTGCGTGCGTGCGTGTGTGTGGGTGTGCGCGCGTGAGTATGTGTATGTAGGTAAGTAGGTATGTAAGCCTATATCACATATCTGCAAATTTGATTTTTATACACATTCACATTACTAACATTAACGTATTTATTAGATAATTTGTTCCTTTAAAATGTCGTTTTGTATGTATCGGTAGCATTTTGAAAGCAGTGCTATCATTTAAAATATTATTATTGTTTCTGTATCAATGCCTTTGAAGTATAAACAAATTATAGCCTACTGCAGAATATGTGCATGAATCGCACACATTCGGTTCACACGCGGCCAAACGGGCCACACACGGACATTATGGTAACCAGAAAATCGGAACCGGCGACGCGCGGAGGTGCGCACGCGCGTACCAGCAGGTTACCACGAAAGTGACGTAACGCCATTTTCGCCCACTTCTACCAGTACACAGTCAAACTACTTTCTCGATGAAACCGCAACACGGCTGGGCGGTGTACTGGACAGCTAAGGAAGACACATCTCCCATAGAACGATCATTGCTACTATCGACGTGGTCAGTTGACATGTTATTCAAGTTGTATTTACCACCGTATGTAGGCCTTGCGGCGGGACCTCACCTTGCCGTTGAACCCAATGAGTTACAAATGGCAATGAGGGGATGAAGCACCTGAAGACAGGCCCCAGCAGTCGACATGTTTGACAGGTTTATTTCACGAAATTTGTTCCGAAGTGCTTTTCTGTTCTTCTTACTTTTCCTTCTCACGTCCCACGACATCTCGGCGGCTAACACCTCGGTATTACTACGAATGCATAGTAAATGCAAACAGAACTGGCGTTTTTATTTTGCGCAATTGTGTGCGAAAGATGCTTCGTCCGAAAGAACAATACTTTTGTAAAGTTCGATGTAGGAATGATCTAGTTATACATACAATCAAAAATAGATACGCGAGCGAAAAATGAACAACTCGGGACATGTCCAAAATCACTAAATTCAGCGGTCTCTAGCAAACTTACGGTTCATCCAATCCCAAAAATCTTGGTACCGTTTGAAAGATTACCTTTTCATCTACGTAGTAAATAGCACGGTTGATCATGTTAAAGTATATTTTCACCATTGTGTTTATCTGATATGTGGTTGTTTTCATCCGCTTGAACTCAGCGAACGATGTTAGCGTCGGGTATTCTTCGCCATCTGTCGGCGAAACTGCACATTTCCTGTCAATCACCGCTGCGTTGCTATGGCATCGCACATGGCCGATCTCAGCAGTTGATGTTTACATGTTAAGCTCCACCCATTTTTGCATGTCAAAAAAGATAGATTAAGTTTCACCGAATGTTGGCATTACATTAGCGATCGCCGGACGCTGACAGACAGTTTGTTTACTTGTGTTTATGTCGTCTGCAAAGTGGGTGGAGTCTAAATAGCATGAAAACAAGAACTTATGAAGTATAATCACCTACTCGGTTTCTGCCCTATCTGAGTTTCTGCCTCATTACAATTATATAGCTGGATCTCGTATTAATTACATCTTTAGTCAAATATATCGGACACAATGAGCAAAAGATGTCTACAAACTTGCAACAAAATTATTTGTCTCAAATTAAAACGAGGCAAACAGGTTTTTGACATATATTTTGATAGCGAACGCAGACCACGTGACTACAGACAGTGCACCATGTCGGTGACGGTGATGTAAACAACCGTAATATAAAAATTTAGCGGACGAAATTGTAAGCAACTATTCACCCTAATCACCACAGGAATGTTAACGAACAGCCCGTGGAGTTTATACAGTGAATGCATAGCGATGTGTCGCACAGTGATGATTTTGAACACGATGGGGCAGAAACCGAGTGCTTCCGTTTGGCGCGTGAAGTGATTATCGTCTTACGAATATTGTAAGAATTTAACTAAAACAACTTATTTGACGTTTCGTTTGCATTCCATTAATGCAATAAGTGGTTCTGATTAATAATATTGATACGTTGCTGAACGATTTCAAAAAATGTTGGTGAAAACTGCATATTATGCTTGCGTAAGGCAGAAACCGAGTGGTCCAGTATACGCATGTCTGAAACCTATGCAAATTAGAATTTGCGCTCCTATCGGTAGATGGGTGAACTTTGTCGACGAAACAAGTTGGTTCGCTGGTGTGTAAAAGACTGGAAACAACATGATTGCAGATATGTGTGAAGGTTCTTGTAGGAATTATTATCGGGAAACCACGTATATGTTAGAATAACAGAAGGTGTAGTCTTTCAAACGGTACCAAGATTTTTCGGATCGGATGAACCGTAAGTTTGCTAGCGACCACTGAACTGAGTGATTTTGGACATGTCCCGAGTTGTTCATTTTTCGCTCGCTTATCTATTTTTGATACAATGTAACTGTGGCCAGTTGTCTTTACATTTACCGAACGCAGATTTTTGCACGCGGAATACACCATATGTAGGCTATGTGACGATTGTCACAGGAGGGTTGTTTTGACTGAACCTACATACCCTCGAGTCTCTATCCGGGCAAGAACCCGAGGTGGATCCCGGGTAGAATAACCCAATAGACGTATGTTGATAACCAGATTGCGCTACACTCTAATATACCTTGCAGAGCTTTAGCGTGGTCGTTTTTGTGGGTGCGTTTTGTTTCTCTTCGTTTGAGCGGGATCCCCATCTGGGGTAGCGTTGGAGATTTTCGCGATGTCTAGCCAGGGTGGTGTTGAAGATTTGTGCGGAATCGTTTGTTATTTTTGTCCGAATATCAATTCATTTTTACTTCACGATTTAATATCAAACGGAACTACTTCACCCAAGCGGAACTCTTTAGGCTCAGCGGTGTGTGAGTACGCACCCATGGTAACCCTAGCTTACAGGCCGGCATTTTAATTTGCGGTCTACCGAACCCATGCCTGCCCTCGTTTAGAGACTCATACTTACTGATCGACACAATGCGCAGTCGTGAGCACCCATCTCGCGTCCACCAGGGAACCTGCGCAGCGCACACTGCGCGACTTCCGGTTGCGCAACGCCACCTGCCATGGCCAACTGTGAGGTCGCGCCACTTTGCCGCCAACAATTCGACTTCCGCTCGGAGGCACCGTTGGGCGACCGCATATCGGGGTCATGAGAGGCGGAAATGACATTAATTGAGGTCGTGGGAAGGACGACAGGACACCTAAAACATACATGTGTGTAAACCGGACTTAGCAATGGGGATTTTCTCCAGTGTTTTATATGACAAATATTGAGTAAGCCCGTGTTTTCCCTTTGAATAACCAAGTAAGAACCTGAAGAATCATTACGCTGTGTGTTTGAAGACAGAGTTTTAATTAATTATTAATTTATAGATACAGCTGTATACATACACACACATATATATATATATATATATACACACACGCACGTACGCACGCACACACACACACACACACACACACATAAAAGTGAGTGATATCTTGTAAATGACTATGTATATATACATATATGTACACACGCACGCACGCACGCACGCACGCACGCACGCCCGCACACATACCCATACACACACATATATATATATATATATATGAAGAGAGTGTGAAGTGAAGACATATTTGGCGGGAAGGAAGGGGAATGGAGAAGCAGAATGAGGGATAGGGTGGAGATGTATTTGGCGGGAAGGAAGGGGAATGGAGAAGCAGAATGAGGGATGGGGTGGTGCGGTGTCAGTGACGGAAAGATAATCAAAACATTCGAGGCCAGCCTCACCTCGGACTTCACGGATGGAGAGAAGAGCAGCAACAGCAGCGTCATAAGTTTAACTAATTTCCCCATATTTTTCAAAAAATTTACCCTACTAAAACTGCTTTCCATAGCGTCTTCCGAAAACAACAATAAAGATATAGTGTGGACCCTACCGGGAGACAGTTGTAGCGACTGTCGATGTCCAACGACGGCGCCACAAGCGTTCATTCGATAGTGAGTGCTCGTGTAGAGCGATCTCAGTGTTGCCGAGCAAGCCTCTCTCGCCAGGTGATGCCAACATGTCCGGTCGGCCGAGTCGAAGTCGACGGCCACGCAACTTCCGGTGCACCACTGCACACACAGCTGCCATGTTGTTAGGCCGCGTCGGTAGACACCACCGGCAACATGGCGTCCATGAAATACGGCTGCAGACAAAGTTCCATTTGAATAGTATTGCGCGTATATATATATATATACACACACACACACACACACACACACACACACACACACACACACACACACACACACACACACACACACACACACACACACACACACACACACACATATATACATATATATATATAGCATATAAAACACTATAAATAACGATTGTTGTGTATGGTGGGGCCATCTGGTGAACTGATCACTATTCAATTGTAAGAGAAAGGCATTCCAGTTTACCTGTGATAAGACGCTTGTAGGCGATGGGACTACATTACAGGGGACGAAACTACATTTACGGGTGATGGGCTTACACGTTACTGCTGATGGAACCTCATTGTTCCGACAGTGGGACAATAGACTCACGAGTGATGAGAGCACGGGACTACGTGTACGGGTGACCGTGATGGTTTCCATGCATAGGCGCCGGAACGAAATTAATATTGGGTGGACTGAGCCAAAGCTTCTGTTGCTGCTGTTGGATCATGACCGGAACACGGGGGTTGAATATATTTTTCGCGGCGACGTTCACAATTTTGGAAGCTCACAAGAAACCTCCAATTGGACCCCCACCTTGAGACTCGCCGAAAAACACCTCCAAGTTGCCAAAAACTTCAATTTGAACCACCCGGAGATTCGCCAAAAACTCACATTGAGGCTCTCCAAAAAACATCAAATTCCATAAAAAAATGCACCACTTCTCTAAATATCAGCCCCCACGAAAAATATTGGGGGCTCATCCCACTAGCCTCCCCCGTTCCGGCGCCTATATGACACATATGGGCGATATTACGTTTACGGTTGTTACGAACAATCAACGTCTTACCTAGTATTTTTTCCCGTAGACTATATACATGTAGGTCTGTACTGAGCGGCCCCGTCGCTGCAACAATTTGCTTGAATGCTCCATTGTGTGGCGATTACCGCGAACATAAAAACGTATCGGCGTCGATGATAATTGTAATGATGTAGTAAGTATCGATAATGTGTTTGCATTCAACAGGCATAGGAAGAGTTCTAGGGCGTAGTACGCTCAAAGTTTGAATTCGTTATTTGCGAAATACACACGCGATACATGCATCCGGGTTAAAATCTGCACAAAGGCGCTAACAAGATAACATTAAATACTTTTCTTAATTATAAAATTATAAATTAAATATGTATGAAAGATATCTAAACAAAGGTTGAATAAAGACGTTACATAAAAGAAGTTACATTAATAAGTTAAATTAATAAGTAAGTTAAAGAAGTATAATACACAATGAAGTCGTTCAAACTTTGAGTTGACACGAATCATTAATATAGGGACTACTAACCGAACATTGATGTGAATTATGTAATGAGTTACTTAAAGGGAAACAAAAGGCGATTTATCTGTGTTATGCACCCAAAAGAGTTAAGACAACCTAACCAATTGCAGCTACAATCAATATTTTCACCTCAGTAATTAACTAAGAATGCGGCCCCAAAGTGGAAAATTCTAATAAAATGTCCGATATCCTAGAGGCTGAAATCTTGCTCGTGGCAAGAAGCTTAACCAATAAGCGCCGAGCTGTGACGTCGGTTATGACGCGCCAAGTACCTAGCTTTGCTCGACTTGTATTCGAATACGCCGGCTCGTTTATTGGTTTCTCGTATTCCCTTCGATTAAGAAGCTTAGTTACATTTTTATACGCACGAAGAACGATTATAATGCCATACCGTGCACTATGCAGACCTAACATTTAACAATGCACAGTCGGCGATTATTCCTATCGTAGTCTGCTGTACTGGATATGGGAGTATGGGAGTATGAATGACGAACATATCATAACATACGAACCACCAACTTACATAATTGAAAGTGGCTCAATCAGCTGAGAACATATCATTACAATTGCTACCAAACGGTTGGGCGAAATATATGGGTTAAGTTTATGAGCGTCGTAAACTAGATTATCCTTCCTAGTTCGACGACCGGCCAACAGGGAAGAATAGAAACTTGTGACGTCAGACTTTCTATCAAAATTGCGTTACACATACAACTTAAATGTTGTGTCTTCAATTAGGTAATTCTAGTATGGGAACGAAGATGTACAATATAGAATGGAAGGTTCTGTACTAAATACTACTGTAAAAGAAAAGGACTTAGGGTTAACCATTAGTGCTGATATGAAGGTTTCAGAGCAGTGCGGTATTGCCGCTTCAAAGGGAAATCAAATCCTTGGATTAATTAGGCGAAACATAACGAGCTAATAATATCGCTGTACAAAACAATAGTTTGGCCTCATTAAGAATATTGTATTCAAGCGTGGGGGCTATATCGCAGGAAGAACATAGATATGCTAAAAAGAGTACAGAGAAGAATAACTAAAATGATTCAAAAATGGAAGGATCTTAGTTACGAAATACACCTAAAAGAATGTGGTTTGACAACACTAGAGACCATGATATTGAGAGGAGATCAGATAGAAGTTTTTTAATTATTGAATGGTTATGACATTTTTTTTAGAAATATGTTTTCTCAGTTAAGAAAGATAGAAGGACCAGAGGACATGAAGTTGCATTAGTAAAGGAGCAGTGTAGATTAGATATAAGAAAGTTCTCATTCTCACAAAGAACTGTAAATGAATGGAACAGATTATCTCCTGATTGTGTTGGTGCTAGTAGCGTGAATATGTTTAAAAATAAAATTGACACGTACCTTAAAAGGGCGGGATACACATAGATAAAAATTGGAATCTCGATAAGCCAAAAGGCTTCCTTGTCCACCTGCATGCCATCTAGAGTTAATATTCTGGATGGCAATCTTGTTAAATCTTGTTAGTAAACTACTGGCACAATGTTGTCAATAGTAGGTGCAAAGTGTTAGTTATTTTTAGATGCATAAACCCAAGCAAATGCCTCTTGTTTCCCTTTAACGGTGTCAAATGTATAATCTTATTGCCCTAATCAGCATGTTATGTACCGAAATTTCCTGATGGATACTGCGCCAGCGAGTTGTGACGGCGGAATAAACAGACTCCGTTTCCAGTTTGGTAATCGACGGAAATGCAGCCTAAGGTGTGAAAACACTGGTCGATGCAATCTGTCTCTCTCCGGAGTCCGCTGCTTATGAGGTCGCTCCGTAAATGCTGGTTCACGAAACCTGGCAACATAAAACACATAAAAACAGGACATACAGACGCGAAACTAACTTAGATAATTATTTCTCTTAAATATCTGTGTTTGTTTTTATTAAAAAAGGACCTTGAAGTGTAAAGAGTCCAGGCCCGTAATGCGTTTTTTTTGGGGGGTGCGGTTTTTGACCTAGCTGCGACTGCAGGCTCACCATATACCTCTAACTGCACCTCACTTGATACATCTAACACTGCACCCCTGAGGCTCCCCAAACATCCAGCTGCAACTCCGTTTCAAACCTCCAATTGTACCCTGGATTAGGTTGATCAAGAAACCTCCTACTGCACCGCTTGAGATTTCGAGCGGAACTCTTGCCTCGAGCAGAACACGGGTCTATAGTATTCAAAAAGGACAGTTTGTGAGTTTCCGGATTTTTCGTATTTGTCACCCAAATGTGTAAACTTTGTCCAATGGACATACATGTCATTGTTCGTAACGCTTTGTGTGTCTTCTATTATTGTGCCTATAACTTCGTTACTTTTAATTTAATACATTCTACATAAAAGCTGGCTGCAGCCAGCTTTTATATAGAATGCACAGTTCGCAACTTGTCAAAGTGGGCTGCAGCACTGGTTTTGTGCTATTCATCACATGTTTAATGATGCATTTTTGTCAAACATTATCGCATTTACCTGAACCATCGACTATGTTGCAACGATATAATATAAATGACCTGATACATTCATACTTACATACATATATAACAATCAACGAACTGATGGGAACAATTACGTATATTAAACACGCTCGTACTTACCCGTGACATCGTATGCGCCTGTCATTGAGCCACACAACGTCACCACCAGAAGACGCAAGGCCTGTCCAACTGATGACCGGTCGTGCATTTCACATCCACGATTCTCTTCGCATCTTCCGCTGCCTTCGCTAGAATACTCCCAATATTCCACAATACCCCGCCGTGTAGTAAACTCGCTACCGCCAGCTACTTGTATACTGCTAACGTCAAATGCACAATTCCTACTTAAAATGTAACATGTCTTGGAGCAAGCAGCCGGTTACTCGCACCTTCCGACCGTGGACACTATTTCGATTTTGAACCGATATATAATTCCGACATCATAAAGTCGACGATGAACCGTCGCTTCTTGTATGTATACTGGCTACACCACGTTCTGGCCAGCAGTAAGTGACCAGTAGATGGAAGGTCACTCGATCGCTGACCGTAGTCAAAGTGCATTCCGATGCGCTTTAACCCGCAGGATATTCACACGATAAACAGCGGCGGCGACTGCGTTGGAGTGACGTGTGTTAAACACAGGACAGCGTTAAAGAGGCGGAAACCGTAACGGGAGATAAAATTAATGACTGACGTGTGCACGAATCGCTTGCGGGGCTGGACGTGATGACGTAATATGTTCACAGGCAGGTGGTCGAATATGTCACGATCGGTCGAGACTTTAGCACAGAATGCTAGCGACAATAGGAGTCTGTTTGGTGCGCCTCTGAATTCAGGTTCTTGTAGGTATATAGGAACTAGATACGTTTAACATTAGTACTATTGTGCTTATTAGTCACACGGTTGATGTGATATATCGTTCACTGTTTCAATTGTCGGTCAACTGGGATCGTTTTAAATATAACACTTGTACTTCGAAATGTTGTTTTGTTAAAATAGGCCACTGATATATACATTCAAATGATCAGTTTCCACGTTTCATTTATGTATCCTAGAATAGACGTAAACAAGTTTCTATATTTTTCTATATAAATATGTCATTATCGAATACACATTTACGTCTGAATACAGTTCGATTAGAATGATTAATAGGGTGAATCTAAACAATTTTCCTATGGAATTGTAGTGTTTCTTTTCTTGGTTTAGTTTCTTGTCATACTAAGTTAACAAGAGCCAATAAGCCAGTACATGATATGCATTATAATATATTATTAACTATAGTCACCGGAGGCATCCATATTGTTAAGTGTTTTTTTCTCTATTAGCATTCCTACTTGTTACGCAACAAGGTTACACGACAGAGCGCCCTTTAAGGGTAAGTGCTGACTACTCTCCAAAACAGGCATAAATGTCGTATTTCCTGTAGCATTTTTGCGACATCGCTGGGACATTCATAATTTATCTGGAACACGGGTGATGAGAACATTTGGGATTGTCACCTGTGGTTTTCAACTTTTCAGTCGCCGTGGCGAATCGCTAACAAAACCCTGTAGGGACTTATACCGAACATCTTGATTGTATGCTGGCCAACACTCCTGTGGAGTCAAATACTCTACGATGAGGGTTGGTGTTGGGTGCGCATGCTAATTCGTCGTGTATTAAAGCTTGATTGAATTTATGTGGTTCTGTGATATTGACTATTGCATCTGGTAGGGAGTTCCAATCTTTTGTTGTTCGCGGAAAATAAGAACATTTGTAACAGTTCTTGCTGGTGTGTATGATGTCGAATGCTTTAATTGCTATTTAGATGCCGTGATAGGCGTTGGACGGGCTGAGGAGGTTTCCGACAGGCAAAGATAGGTGACTGTGGAAATCAACGGATAGCGTGGATCTCTGTTCATGACAACATTAATTGCAAATAAATTAGTGATTGCTCAAACTTCTCGACGACAAGCCAGGCTATGCAGTGGAGGTTATCTGAACTCTCGTTGTTTTAATCGCAATATGGCGCAGAATGCATTTTAATGCAAAGCATCATGGGATCGTTGTTGAGCAGATTTTCACGACAAACAAACAACCAACAACAGACACACAATACATTTATATATATAATCTTGTATACAACGCGATTTCTTCTCAAGAAAACAAGACCACATAAAAATTGAACTTGTGCGATGTCTGTCAACAGGGCAGGAACAAGGCTACGAGAGCAAACAGAAGGAGCACGGAAATCTCTCCCGTTGTCATGTGGCTCGTTCCATTCGACCCCACCGCGTCCTCCCGCATCCCCCATTCTCTGTCTCCACAGTAGCCCGGCAGGAACGGCTTCGTCGGGATGCCGCGTCTGTGGAGAGAGTGGAGAGAGTGGGTGAATATGGCGTGACTGGGAA
Organism: Escarpia spicata; assembly: GCA_963995525.1. NCBI lineage: Eukaryota > Metazoa > Annelida > Polychaeta > Sabellida > Siboglinidae > Escarpia > Escarpia spicata. The sequence continues at coordinate 41,277,718 of OZ023217.1, forward strand.
GGGCGGGTGTGGAGGCGTGTCGGTGTAGTAATGCTTAGAGTGGGTGGGTGGGTGAGTGAGTGAGTGAGTGAGTGAGTGAGTGAGTGAGTGAGTGAGTGAGTGAGTGAGTGAGTGAGTGAGTGAGTGAGTGAGTGAGTGAGTGAGTGAGTGAGTGAGTGAGTGAGTGAGTGAGTGAGTGAGTGAGTGAGTGAGTGAGTGGGTGAGTGGGTGAATAAGAGAGTGACTCATTGAGTATGTAAATGTATGAGTCAATGAGTGAGTGAGTGTCTGAGTGAGTGAATGAGTCAGTGAGTGAATAGGTGAGTGAGTACGTGAGCGCGTGCGTAAATACTGGATTGGGCCGTTTTGGTTTCAAGTGTACGCCTACCAACATTTCGGCATAAGAGTGGGACCTTTACGATATGTGATCACTGGCTTTACACCTCTATGGTGACACTTGCACGAGCGAGCGAGTAAGTGAGTCAGTAAGAGTGTTTGTGAGTGAAGGATTGTATGAGTGATTGACAACATTAAGTTAGCGAATGATTAAATGAATACTGAATGACTGAATGAGTAGTTGCCACCACTAAATGCGTAATGTGTATACCGGGTTCTCATTGGAATGCGACTATGGCATTTCTTCTCGTTTTATTATTGTCCATTATATCAGCAAGTGATGTACAATTATCTACACACAGACACGAGGGCAATCTGATCACAATATCCTGCGATGCAGCTCTAACGCGCATGCTAAGAACAAACCACGAGATACATAATGATATCTGACAACAACGTAACGTCGATGTTGGGAGCGTAAATTACAACTAAAGCCTATCAGAACAGTACGTGAGTGTCCTATTACGTGCTCTCACATTTTAGTTATCAATCAGTCAATCAATCAATCAATCAATCAATTCACTTTATTATCCTAGGAAAGGTAGTTGTCTTACGGCTCATGATCTCATAAATCTCATAAAAATATAATGTGAAAGACATACATGTTAGATGTGTATACACACGTATGTAAAGTATAAATCTAATCAAAGCAGAGCACTGTTATAAATAACACTGGTTCAACATTCTGATTGCCGTAGGCTCAAAGCTCTTGTTGTACCGAACTTTCTTGCATTGCAAGCACCGATACCTCCTCCAGATGGAAGAATATCAAAGTAAGAGTGGAGCGGGTGGTCCGAGTCAGCAGCGACAACACGAGCTTTTCGTAAAGTTGCACGGTCAATCATTTTGGACAGCACTGGAGTAGGTAAACCAATGATCTTGGCGGCAGTTGTGAGATCCTTAGAAACCTGTTTCGGTTGCTCACCGAAAGAGCAGGGTAATAACAAATAATGCAATAAGTTAAGAGAGGCTCAATTGTGCTGCGGTAGAGAAGAAGGTTTGGGTCAACGTTGAAAGCGCGCAACCTGCGAAGAACGTGCAGTCGCTGCTGAGATTTCTTTTGCACGGCTGTAACGTTCTCTGTGAAGGACAACTTATTATCCAACACAACACCAAGGTACCTGAATGAATCGACCTGTTTCACAGACCCACCATTAATGACAATGGGACTAACGGCAGTAGCGTTACAACGGAATTCAATGCACATTTCTTTCGTTTTGGAGACGTTTAAGATTCAGGGCGGGCGGGCGGGCGGGCGGGCGGGCGGGCGGGCGGGCGGGCGGGCGGGCGGGCGGGCGGGCGGGCGGGCGGGCGGGCGGGCGGGCGGGCGGACAGGCAGGCATGTGGGTAGGACATATTTTTGTTCTTTTACAATTTTTTCTTGGGGAAATAGCTTGGGATAGGTAGGAGTTTTAGTATTGTCCTGATAGTTCTATTGCGAATTTCTCCAGACAAAAACAACATTCCGGAATTTTGACAGCTAGAGATCGGATCGGGTGGCAAATTGACATGTGTGTTTCTCATAGCGCCTGGACGTAGGTATATACAGGGTCGTATAGGAGTGAGTGGTGTAGTTTTCTTGTCATGTCATTAGCATGTTAAGATCGGGGGAGGGGGGCAATCAGTCGTTTAAACAATTTTCTAAGTGTTACTAGTGTGGCCCGTAGCTAGGTGATTATCGGGGCCTGCTTTTTAGACCTCAAACTGCGTCCTTCCTTGGGGATCACCAAAAACCTTCTTTGAGGCTTGTTGAAACAAGACAGAGAGGGGGGGCTTGCACCCCACACCCCCTGGATTCGGGCCTGACTGTCTAGAATCGGCTACATTTAACAAGGTCGGTCGGGGAACGTCCTATGTGTGAAGACACTACAAGCCTACCGGAGCATGCGGCAGCGCTGCTGGTCGAGTCGGAACTGGGCCGAATCTACGTCCCGGACGCTCTCTGCACTCCAAAGCCGCTCGGCAACGGCTGAAGCCCGCGGCCTACAAGCGGAGAGCAACAACGTGTTCACTGAGTCCGAGCAGATGTACTAGCGTTACGTGCAGTCTTGTCATGCAGTTTATGTGTCATTTTACGACAGTTATCACACTGTGTACAATTGCTAGCCTTCTTTCTGTTTCTACGAATTCGAATGAACAACATAAATTCCAATGAAATTGTGAGTGTGTGTGTGAGTGAGTGAGTGTGTGTGTGTGTGTGTGTGTGTGTGTGTGTGTGTGTGTGTGTGTGTGTGTGTGTGTGTGTGTGTGTGTGTGTGTGTGTGTGTGTGTGTGTGTGTGTGTGTGTGTGTGTGTGTGTGTGTGTGTGTGTGTGTGTGTGTGTGTGTGTGTGTGTGTGTGTGTGTGTGTGTGTGTGTGTGTGTGTGTGTGTGTATTTATGACTATTATTGCAGACCCAACATGTTAACCTTCTTTTAAACTCTTTTCTACACATTCGAGATCAAAGTTAATGTAGTGAAATTGAGTGTGTGTTATTATAGGTATATCTGACTGGCGTAGTGCGAGAGTGTCGATGTTCGTACGTACCATGCGAGAGGTAGGATATTTGTGCCGTCAATATATTCTGTCCACACCGTCGCCTCCCCTCCTTGGACCAAACTTCGTGTTCTTTGGTCATTGTCTGCTCGTAACGTAGGAAGGAACATTCCTAAATTAATTACTCGCTAACAATTCAGTCTGATAGAAATAACTTTAAAACAATCACTGTTATACGAAAGGACTTGTATACTTGGTATTTCGACGAAGCTAAATGCGTGTGTTTTCCAATACTAATAACAAGCCCCCGGTAGTGCCATTGTGTTGGAAATAACAATGAACATACATTTCATGGATGTGTCGTTCGATATCGCTACATGTGGAAACTTCTCACACAATTTCGCACCTGTAAAATTGGTAGGTTCGACGACGTAATATCTTCTCCAATCCTGGCCGTAACTGATGACGTTGAGGTACCAGGGTGACGCGAGGATGACCTTATGACCCCGGGCCGTCACCCGTTTCATATACATCTGCCAAGGGTCAAACTTGCCCGGCGGACCGTTGAACGAATCCTTCCACACGACTACGAGTGAGTCCTTGCTGATCTGAAAACACACGATGTGCTTCCAGTCAACAACTGGGCGGACCAGGCGACAATTTTACTAATATTCTTATGAGCCGATGTTCTCATAAAATCGATTTCGCTCATTGAATTTGAAGGGTGCGACCCGAAGCATGTTCAAACGGTAAACATCCAGTTTCAAAACAAGTTTTATTGGCAACATAGCCGAGTCGGCCTGAGTTAACCGTAATACCCTCTGATGGTTAACAAATTCAAATTTTTCCACGTTCAATACAGCAGATAGACTGTCTCCCTTTTTGGTTCGAAGTGAGAAAAACGGCAAATGATGGGGGACAGTTGAGATCCGGCGCTGCGTGGCCACCATTGGCTAACAAAAGTTACGCCTGGGACATAGGCCCCTAGATGCAGCCGCATGGTGTGGTTTATTTGAGGAACGGTGCGTTAAAAAAATGAAACTACAAATGCACACCCCGTTGAAGTTCCAAAAAACTTGCAAATGTATACCCTCCCCCTGAGGCATGCAACTCCACCCACTTAAGATCCTCTAAAACGTCCAATTGCAACCCCCTTTGAGACCTCGAGCGGAACTCCTTTCCCTCTAGTGGAATCATAAATCTGGAAACCCTTTGGCAGAATGGCAGTCTGTGTTACATACCTGACCTAGACTGTCACCACTATGTCACCACCACGCCCATCTCACATTTCTGCTGCACTCACCGAGACGTTCTTGTCGACCGGATCCTGCCAGATAACGTATTTGGCGCCAAGTGACGTCACGATGTCAGTGAGTCGCCGGATGTAGTATTCTTCGAGGCGCGAGTAGTCGCTAATGTTATGTTGACACATCCAGTTGCGAATTTCGAAGTTCGATTCCCTGGAGACAATTACATGTGTCACAATTTGGTAATCATTTTGATGACAATGTATTTCCACTAGTTCACTGATGATAATTTTGATGATACCGTGCATGTGTATCGCATTGTAAATGCATTTATAATGGTGCTTTTAATACGTTTTTAAAATGTGTTTGTCCTCCAAGCAGACTCTTGTTCTTCTCAAATTGCAACAATTTATTCTTATAAAGACAGTTAACGAAAGTATGATTCTTAATATGTGGGTTATTAACGTATGACTAAGACCACCAAGTTTACCAAATTAGTGGTCCTATACAATCCACCAGTTTCTAACAAGGAAGTTCTTATATAACGTATTTTTCATTCCTCATGACTGCTTTACACTCTACTCCTTGGCAGACCTGCCCAATCGAACACCATGTCAACTTCTCTGGGAAGCATTCAACCATGCGTAACATAACTGGGCGAAGACTAATCGTTCATAAATATCCACCACTGTATTTAGACAGGTACCCATTCTTACAGCTGAGTAAACTGAAGCGATGTAGAATGAACGAACTTGCCCAATGTTGGAAACGGCGAAAAGAAGATTCGAACCAGGAATCTCTCGACTGAAAGCCCGACGTTCTAATCGCTACATCGCGCTCCACACAGCCCCGTTTTCGTACACGGAGCCCACAGTAACACTGTGTCTAACCGGATCTATCTTACCAGTTTCCGTATTAAGTGCGGCCAAACCGGCACTAATACAATGCTCAAAGACGTGCATCCATTTTGTTCATTATAACATAGGCGTCGGAACCGGGGGGCTGGGAGAGGGGCTTGCCCCAATATTTGAGGTGGGAGTGGAGTTAGGATTATCCCCCAATATTTAGAGCCTTGATGTGCTTTGGAGTGTCTCAGGGGTGCAAATATAGGTTATAGGAGAGCCTCAAGATGGTTTTGGCGAGCCTCAAGGGGGTGTACAATTGGAGACTTTTGGAGAGTCTCAGCCCTATAATGTTCACCCCGTTCCGACGCCAACGTTGTAATACTGCCTAAGCATTATGGTTCATTTTTATGTGATTCGATATTTTAGTTATATGTGTTAATATATGATAAGACTTTCATTTTCCCACAACTAGTGGCCATTACAGTCCGTACAGATGTATGGAGTTAAACATCCTGTCAGCGAATCGTTGACTAACACCGTGGACCAACTAACCAGCACGCGTGATACGCCTCGTCCAGTCCAAGATGAACGTATTCGTCGGGAAAGTCTTTCACTATTTCTCCATAGAAAGTCTCCAGTACGCGGTACGTATATTCTTCCACCGGGTTGATCACCTCCGCAGCACCATGTAGCGGATAATTCGGTACGTAAGGACCGCCTTCCAGGCCACCTCCCCAACACGGCGTCAACAACTCTACAACACAAAATGCGTTTTAAATAAGAATCGGATGTAACAAAAATTGCCAACCGTTCATTCTAAACACAATATTTTTTTATTTGTGCTGATATGAGTTTGTTTGAGCCGAATATTATTGTTCAACAATGAAGAAACCCGCCAAACCAGTGTGTGTGTGTGCGTGCGTGCGTGCGTGCGTGCATATGTGCATGTGTGTAATCCATCTAAGCTTTATACGTGTGCGTGCGTATATGGTATGTGTGCGTGTGTGTGTGTGTGTGTGTGTGTGTGTGTGTGTGTGTGTGTGTGTGTGTGTGTGTGTGTGTGTGTGTGTGTGTGTGTGTGTGTGTGTGTGTGTGTGTGTGCGCGCGTGCGTTCGAGCCTTTGTGCCTGCTTGCATTCGTTCGTGTCTGTAGCACGCGAGCATATACAATATGACGTTTCTGTTTTTATTCAACGTTTCGACTGACGACTTTGAGACTGTGCCCTTTGGCTGACCTACTTGGCAGCGCTTTGCCCCAGCTGCGCGTGTGGCCAGGCGTGTCGAACTCAGGGATCACCCGGATTCCACGCAGTCGAGCTTCGCCAATAATCCTCGTTACGTCATTTCGGGAATAGCGGTGTCTTGGGGAATACGCGCCCTGAACACACAACAAACCTGTTTATCTCGGTGCTTAATTCAGTGGTCGTTAAAATAATAAAGATCCCATGTGGAATATGCCATGTGCTATGTGCATTGATATGGGTTACTAATGGACCGCTCAAGTTATGGCATTTGTTATAAACATTACTTATCCACATCCCTGCCTAGCTGACCAGGTAATAGGGCCTATATCAATTAACAGAATGTCACTGATATTTGGTATACAATATGGTAAGTTTTACTTACTCGCAATTCACAAATTAATACTCAGAGTTATATCAGTACACACGCATATTGTGCAGGTTCTTGCTAAATCCTTGACGTAAGCACTAACCATGCACACATGCAGGGACGCACGCACATTCGCACGCACACACGACGCACATACGCACACGATGCATGCATGCATACCATATATGCAAGCACGCACGCCTGTGCGCTCTCACACATAGGCACACACTCGCTCACACACACAACATTGCAGAAACAAATGTCTCCAATATAAAATAGGCCAACATGTATGTAGTATAATATTATAAAGTATGTTGATCGGGGATAGACATATTAGAGAGTGCCTGCAAGCGCCCCGATCTCGAGTACCTATACCGATCGGGCAACACGCCTAGTTCAATTATCCAACAATCGAACTGAGCGCGCGACGCGACCAGGAGAGGGATAGGGAGTCGAGATCGGGACGCTTGCAGACACTCTGTACTAATTATTGAAGTCCTTACGAATTCTGTGAGATTCGGAAACGTTCTGCTGGGGTAGGGGAACGACTGGTCGTCGACCACGTGCCAGTGAAACACGTTCAGTTTGTCATAAGACATGGCGTCCTGCAAGAAAACCACAATTGAAGGCAGTGTTAGTTGAGCGAATTTTCATTATTTTTAATATCTACGACAAAATTATATTCCTATGTCAAAATTGTGTTTATTCACATAAACTATGATTATTTGTTGATCTTTTGCGACAAATAAAATATGTCTACTGTGAATAGATAACTAGATATAGCTAATTCCAAGAGGGCTTGTCAAGTGCCTCAACTAGCACTATGTATGGGGTAAGTTGTGCCACAGCGCGGGGTAAGTTGAGCCACAGTTGATAAATGCTTTAGTTTACGCAGGCTTTCTGCTAAAGCTTCATAATTACTCAACCAAAATTAGTTACAAAGGCTCTTTTGGTACTGTCCCATCAGTATATTTAAACATTAAACCCGCAGCGTAAATACTGTTCTTAGTAAGCAACTTACGTGTAATCGTGTTCGCTTGATTAATTATAAACTTACATCCGATCTAATAATTTCATATTAGCTTAATCATAAGTTCATAACTCATATTAGCACACACTCCTATTTAGTTCTTCAAGAATATTTGGCTCAAAGTTAGCCTGCTGCAACAGAGAATGTTTCACGGAGTAAATACGTTAATTGGTAGATTCATTGATTGACTGAACGGTAGATTGATTGATCGGTTGTTGACTGACTGGTTGATTTATTTTTTATAAGTAGAACAAACAACGATGCCAACTTTGATACCACAGTGGCATCATTTACAACATACCAGTATCTGCAGCAAGATGGGCATTGGTATGAAATGTCTGGCAGTATCGATCAGGAGTCCTCGGTAATGAAATCTTGGGAAGTCGTGAATGCGTGTGTCGTTAATCACGTACTGCAGTGGAAAAGAAACGAAACAATATATACACTTTACAAACGGTTTGCAAGATTTCGTCTCAGCATGCTAATGCACCGATTTCCTGTTGCTGAAAACACGACTACAGTAAACCTTAAAATAAACACGGTAATCTAAAGACTTCTGAAGTTGTATGTCTATGTCTTGTGTGCCTCGCCAACGTTTACTTTTCAGTCTTGATCTCGGTATGCTGCCTGTTGTTTCAAGGTTTTCTTCAATACATGCAAGATGCGTCACAGTCGGTTCATAACGTCTTCCGTCGAACGGATGTTCTAAATCGGTTATTTGTTATACTGTTTATAAAATAACATGTATGTTGTCAAAACGTCCACTGAAAATAAAAAATATTGATACAATATTTAAAAGAAAATGTAATGACTTACTGATTTATTAGTTACTGAGATGTATCAAGCGGCATATATCGGGGAACATACCATACCATGCACGCACGCGTGTGTGCGTGTGTGCGTATCTATGTATTTACGTACATAGATACATATATGTTTGTTTCTTCTTTTTGCGCTTTTAGGAACCAAAATAAACTTATTGTACTTACATTTCGGTAGAGGTAGTTTAACAAAATATATTCAATCTAGAAACTGTTACACGGTAACTAATAAACGGAATTTAATTACCTTGTTCTCGTCAGAAAGATACACCAATTGACTAAATGTCTCCAACCCTAGGAAGCAGAAATAGAATACTCGTAGACATATCTTAAATCGTATCACAGTTAATAACCCTGATGAGCAATTTAGCCTCCCTGAGCTGAGAACGAGAAAGTACGCAACAAAGACGCAGGAAACAATAGAGATATGAAAATGAGAAATTTAAGGAATAGGAGAAAAACAAACTAAAATCTTCATGATGAGAACGACAAAGATGGAGAAGAGACAGCTATGTTATGGCGACGGCGGTGGCGACGACGACGACAGCAGTGACGACGGTGACGATTGTGATGATGGTGATGAAGATGACAGTGGTGATGATGATGACGGATTTGGATGGCGTGATGGCGGTGATGATGGCGATTGTGTTAATGATGGTGAAGTTTACAATGGTGGTGGTAATGGCGATTGTGTTAATGATGGTGAAGTTTACAATGGTGGTGGTAATGGTGATTGTGTTAATGATGGTGAAGTTTACAATGGTGGTGGTAATGGCGATTGTGTTAATGATGGTGAAGTTTACAATGGTGGTGGTAATGGCGATTGTGTTAATGATGGTGAAGTTTACAATGGTGGTGGTAATGGCGATTGTGTTAATGATGGTGAAGTTTACAATGGTGGTGGTAATGGCGATTGTGTTAATGATGGTGAAATTTACAATGGTGGTGGTAATGGCGATTGTGTTAATGATGGTGAAGTTTACAATGGTGGTGGTAATGGTGATTGTGTTAATGATGGTGAAGTTTACAATGGTGGTGGTAATGGTGATTGTGTTAATGATGGTGAAGTTTACAATGGTGGTGGTAATGGTGATTGTGAAAATAACAAAGACGACGACGATGATGCGGATATATTAAGAGCGTGTTATAGGACAAACAGGCTACCTCGCAATGCGCCCCATGTCGACTTGGCTTTCACTATGACGTCACCTCTTCCTATCTTCAGTTTGTCTGTAAGACACATCACATAACAGACATCACGAATGCACGGTGTTCTTCAAATTTAATGTTACATGGAAATGCAGCTGTGATATGCCATTGGAGAAAAATGAATACGTTCTTATGTTGAAATAATTTATACTAGCAAAAATGCCCGTCACCTGACGGGATGCCTTGGTAGATGAAAGTCGTGATAGTACTATTTACCAAATGTTAGAAAACACATAGCATTTTTACATAGACACCATAACACACTCGCAGATATTAGTTGTTTGTTCAAAATGAAGAAGGTCCGAGAGAATGTGAAGTTCACGTCCATCGATAGGCCCTTTTCGTGATAGTGCAGAATTGTCAAATAGTATTCGTATTCGTATTACTATGCTATTGGCATGAGGGTAGACATAAGCATTATTGTGTCAGCGTTTACTTCACTATACCAAATCTATGAGGCAGTGACTGTTTTTCTGAAGTATTTGCCGCGCGCGCGGGGTTTGTGCGATTGTTAGACTATGTTTTACGTATTACGCGCACATCCCGTTTTACGTTCCGCGCAACTGATTTATAATAATAATATAATTTCTATTGCGCCTAAAGCATTGGAAACCAAGCTCAGAGGCGCATCAAGACAAAAGGATTTGTCGATATAAAAATCCATAAGCAGTGTTCCACTTGTCAACAGATGGGTCAAGGTGCTAGGGAGCTATGGTGAATAAGCAAGGTTGTAAAGATAAGTTTTAAAATGACGACGGAATTTTGTAATATTTTCAAATATAAAAGATGAGAACCTTGAATTATATGAGGTATTTTGAGAATTAAAAAAATTCTTTATAGGTCTTACGTCCTATTTGTGGGGTCGTATATTAATTCCTGATGTTTGGCGCACGAGGTTCAAGCCGTCTATTTTATAAGAATAAAACGTTAACATACCCGCATACGCAAACTCGATTATAAGTGGATAGCATTTACTAACAATTTGGCAATTGTAAGTGATCCATAATTCTCGGTTGATTAGCTTACTGTATTAACAAATAATCGGAACTTATACTTACACGATTCGTCTGATGTTTCGCTCGGATAATAATCACCATCGCAACGCGTCTCTTCCACCGCCACCACAACTCGTTGAATGTCGTCTGTTGTCGTCGATTTTCCCGCGCTTTTACTTGGGACCGCCATTAGCTTCCGGTAGCGTTGAAATGCGGCTTCGATGACGTCACATGACCTCAAGTTGGTGACGAAGTGCAAACGGGAAGGGTTGATGCTTATCACCCGACTTGATTGCCGCCATTTTTGCGGATGCGGCCACGGGGATCCAGGTGGCGCGCGAGATCCCTGTTTGCAAGATTGCGATCCAGAATGCTGATAGTGACGACGTGCGCTGGTGTATTTGGAGACTTTAGAACTCCGCAAACAATGCGCTTCTGTTATGTTATTCAACATGCTATTGTTGGCCCCAGTGAACTCTATTTAAGTTAACTATATCAAGTTAGTATATTTATTTACTGTATTTATTTGTATTAATCATATATTTATTAGAAACACCCACAACGTATTAAGCATTTTGATATTAACTCTTATTTAAAGTAGCTTGTATAGTGTATTTTAGAATATTTACTCAATTTTATAACTTATGGGTGACTTTTTAATGAGAAAAACAGACAAGACGCTTAGTGAAGGAGAAGACATAGTAGTTTGCTTATCAGGGGCCAAGATAGAGCATAAAACAGAAAGGGTAGAAAAAGTGGTGGGACCATTCTAGTACATTACATGTAGGAACAAATAATGCAGAGAGGGAGGGGATAACCGGAATAGTCCAGAAATACAGACAGGAGTTAAAGTAAGCAAAGGTAGAACTGATTGTTCTCTCAGGAATGTTTTCCAGTAATGGGAGGAAGGGGGCAATCATAGAAACTGCAATAGGATGGCAATCAATGCACTAGTTGAGCAGATGTGTAAAGAAGAAGGGGTGTGATTCATATATTTATGAGGATACTGTGTTGGGCGGGAAGATGTGTACATGAGAGATGGCCTATCTTAACGGAAAGGGGGCAGCAGTTTTCTTCAGAGAACCTGCTGCGATCTATTGATAGTGGGACAGGTTGCATTTGTTGAAAGTAGATGCGCAGGGGGGATTCACAAAGAAGCCTGAAATTTGAGGCATAGATAAAGATGGCACAAATAAAATCAGCAAAGAAAAGCATGAAAAACTTTTCTCAAGCTGGATATAAATGTGTTTGTTTAAATGCAAGGAGCATAGTAAACAAACGAAGTGAACTAAACATTATGGTAGAAGATATTGACCTTCACATAATAGGTATAACTGAATCCTGGGCCAACACCGATACATCAAATGCCGAATTGGGACTGATGGGCTATGTAATGTTTAAGTAAGATAGAATAGGACGAAGGGGAGGTGGAGTTATTTTATATATTAAAGAATCTATTCAGGCTTATGAAATAAATTAGAAAGAGAAGCATATTGCGAAGGAGCTGTTTGGTGTAACATAGTTACAGGAAATTCGATGTTAACGGTTGGGTTAGTTTATCGAAGTCCAAACATAAGCATAGAAGAAAATGAAATAAGTACGAAACGCTTTAAGGGAAGTGAGCAAATGGGATTGTATTATTGCGGGGGGATTTTAACCATGGACATATACAATGGAAATATCTACAGAGTTCAGGGAGTGAGGACCAACATTTTTTGTTTTAGCTCAAGATAGTTTGCTTTCGCAACATGTGCTAGAACCAATCGGGGAGAAAATGTGGTAGACATAGTTTTGTTATCACAAAATGAATTAGTTGACAATGTCAAAATATGTGAGCCATTTGGGAGTACTGATCACAACCAGATACATTTTACCATAAAAATTAAATCAGAAAGGAATAATAAAATGCAGTACAAGAGAAACTTCCATAAAGGAAGATATAAGGACATAAGGAAGAATTTAACAAAGATAGACTGGAATAACACACTTAAGAATAAGACAGCAACATAATGATGGAATATCTTATGGAGTGAAATTGAGTGCATCGTCGATAAGTTTGTTCCATTGAAAAAAACAAGGGAAACGTCCAGAAAGAAACACTTATTGAAAGAAGCCATTAAAAAAAATAAGTACAAACAAATGATGTGGAAGTCATACAGACGCACTGGAAATAATGAAGACTACAACATTTATAAAGAAAAATAGATAAAGACAGCACAAATAAATCAGCAAAGAATACCTTGGAAAACTGTTCTAAAGCTGGATATAAATGCGTTTGTTTAAATGCAAGGAGCATAGTAAACAAAAGAAGTGAACTAAGCATTACGGTAGAAGATATTGAAATTAGAAGTTCAAAGAGAAGCTATGAACAAACATTTGCTTGTAATATAAAACATGACAGCAAAAAGTGTTTAAGCATATGTTCGGAGCAAACAGAAAGTTAAGGATAAAGTCGGTTCTCTAGAAGATAGTGCTGGAAATATAATATCAGAGGGATTCTTAATGACAGAAGACCTGAATGAATACTTTAGTTCCTGTTTACCAGGGAAGATATTAGTTCACTGCCAGTACCAGAGGATAAGTTCAAGGGACAGATTCAGACTATTTAGGACAGTTAATTGTAACCCCGGAAATATTAACTAAGAAAACAAGGGATATGAAATATAATAAATCACCTGGAGTGGATGGGATTCCGCACAAACTACTATTGGAAATTGTAGAACAAATTAGCATACCGCTTGCAACAGTTTTCAACTTGTTATTAAATAAGGGAGTGGTTCCTTTAGAATGGAAAGAAGGAAACAGTATACAGTTATTTTAAAACGGTTCGAGAAACAAGTCAGATAACTACAGACCAGTCAGTTTAACATCGGTGATTTGCAATTTATTAGAAAGACATTAATTAAAGATCACATGGTGGATTTTCTTGTTAAACATAACTTGATAAACCCATCTCAACATGAGTTTCTAAAAGCGAGATCATGCTTAACAAATATGTTATGTTTTTTGGAAGACATCACTAAGTGGGTATATGAGGAATCACCAGTAGATATTATCTACTTAAATTTTCAAAAAGCTTTCGACAAAGTGCCACATCAAATATTACTGCTTAAACTAAAGGCCCATGGCATAGGGGATAGTATAATTAACTGGATAGAAAAATGGCTGATTGACGGAAGACAACGGGTAGTAGTTGGTGGAAGGCTTCAAATTGGAAATCAGTTTTGAATAGGGTACCACCGGGATCAGTACTGTGACCTAGATTATTCTTAATCTATATCAACAGTTTGAACGATTATATAACAAGTAAGGTGTTGAAATTTGCGGATGATACAAAAGTGTTTAGAAGCATTAAACGTGATCGAGATAGACAGCATTTACAAGATGATCTTGACAGCTTGAACAAATGGTTTGAAAAATGGCAGATGTTGTTCAATTTTGGGAAATGTAAATTCCTCAACAGAGAACAAGGGAACGAAGATGAACACTATACAATGAAGGTACTGTACAAAGTACTACTGTAAAAGAAAAACTTAGGGTTAATAATTAGTGCTGATATGAAGGTTTCAGAGCAGTGCGGAATTGCAGCGTCAAAGAGAAATCAAATCCTTGGTTTAATTAGGCGAAAGATAGCGTGTAAGGAAAAAGAACTAATAATATCGCTGTACAAAACAATAGTTAGGCCTCATTTAGAATAGTGTATACAAGCGTGGAGGCCATATCGCAGGAAGGACATAGATATGCTAGAAAGAGGACAGAGGAGAGCAACTAAAATGATATCAAAACTAAGAGATCTTAGTTACGAAATACGCCTAAAAGAATGTGGTTTGACAACACTAGAGACCAGGAGATTGAGAGGAGATCAGATAGAAGTTTTCTAAAATATTGAATGGTTATGAAAATATTGATAGAAATATTTCTTTCTCAGTTAAGAAAGAAAGAAGGACTAGGGGACATGAAGTTACATTAGCAAAGGAACAGTGTAGATTAGATATAAGAAAATTCTCATTTTCACAAAGGTGAGTAAATGAATGGAACATATTATCTGCTGATTGTGTGGGTGCTAAGAATATGTTTAAAAATAAAATCGACATATACCTCAGAAGAGCGGGATACAAGTAGATAAAAGTTCTATGGGTGGCAAGCTTGTTAAATCTTGTTAAACTTGTATTTGTGTTTTAAATCCTGTAAAGTGCTACGACCAATTTATAATTAGGTATGGCTCTATAAAATATGCTGCTGTTGTTACTATTACAATTATTATTAACAATTTGACACAAAATGTACGCGAGTCGGTCGCAGTGTCTAGACATATCACTCGTCTAAACTATACCTGTCAAAACCTGCTGGATTTTCTTGGAGTCTCCTGGATGGTGTCGTGAAACTCCCGCCCTCCAGGAAAAGGAGAAAGTTTGCCGGGTTGTAAGCTCGGGCAGTTATTGTTTTTTTGTGGGTTTCAAGGTGGAGGTGCAGTTGGCGGTTTTTTTATTCATCAAATGGGTTCTAGTTGGCGGTCCAAAGGGGGTGGGAGCAGGTGAACGGTTTGGTGAGCCCCAGGGAGTGCAGAATGTTTCGTGAACTGCATAATGTTTATGTTCCATTTGTTGTTTTAGATGTTATAACAAAGTGGATTGTCACCTTGGAGCGGTATAATGCTCGCTGATTGTGTACCGTGGTCATTGAGGAACCAATATAATATTAAATAGAATTATCATTTAATGACAATATATTCCCTTCCCTTGTTTCTCCCAACCCATATAGACCACAGTTACACTATGTATTGGCGCCGGAACGTGGTGAATATTATGTTGTGAGGGGGTCTGCTGTAAAACAAACCACCAGTTGCACTTAAAGGCTTGAAAAAACGCACTATGAGGTTCTAAATATTGGGTGAGTTATCCTATATATAGCCATCCCCACCTAAAATATAAGGACTCAGTTCCACAAACCCTCCTCCTAGTTCCGACGCCTTTGCTGTGTAATCATCGTTTTATAGTGTAACAAGAGTTACGTGGTGGTCTGCGTTGCTCGCCTATTATTAGTTTTAGTCGCAGCCTATTTTTGTTTGTTGTTTGTAATTATGATACCGATGGCCCACCAACCATCGTAGCTAAACCGACTTACCTTCAAAGGAAGGCGAACGGCGATGCGTGAAATGTGCGCCGAGACAGCACAAAGACAAATCAAAAACAGGAAATACAAGTCGGTGGACGTCGCGTACTTCATACCTGTGTATCGATCGGCATTGGGGCGGAAATATATATACATACAAGTCTCCCAACCTTGCGATCACAGGTATGTCAATATTGATTACAAAGTTCAAGTGTCGCACAAGTAATTCGGACAACATAAGCAGCTCACTATCATCAGTCACGTGACATGAGGGCTGAGTAGGGGCTAGGCGTATACACAAGAATTTCGTTTTGTTTATCTTAACACGATTTAATATCAACATTGTTAAAGCAACATTTGTCGAATCGTAGACCATATAAATAATACAATTATAATTCGGCTCTGTATAGTACTATACACACAATGGCAAGGGGCGAGTCCAGAGAGGGTAGGTGGTGTTGACATTTTCTCGTTCAGCTCTTCTTCCTTTCTCCGCTGGCTCGGCTGCCTCGTCTATGACATCGGAAGATGGGGAAGGGGGCGTGGAGGGGTGTACTGTTGACAAATTTTCCCCGCCGCGTCGCCGTAATGTCAGCTTATTGTAACAGGAATGGTGGCATATTTCAAATGGTCACGGGGGACACGGTCACGTGGGCCCATTGAAAAGTCTACAGGCACGCAAAATTCCAAAGGTATAGGGGCACGTGTCCCCAGCCCCCCCCCCCCTAGACACGCCTATTGTGGCACCTGCTCCATACTGGCGCACCGGCATATACGCATGCAACCCGCTCCCCATACATGTGAACGCACGCGCATCACCCCCCCCCCCCCAAGAACAACCTTTCAGCACACGCAAAGGGTCAAGTTGGAAGAACAAGAAAACGATTATATCACCTATTACGCCAGAGGAAAGTCCGTAGCCCTTGGCCATAGCTAGGGGCATGCTGGGAACTGTGAGCTACGTTTCACGTTTTCAGCGATACACCACCTTTTCATTAAAACAATCAATATAAATGCGTTTCATATGCGATTTGTATTACAATAAACAGTTGGTACATATGTGCTACGAGTTATTCGTCATGACGGAAATTAAGATATGATATTCAGGCTTTAACCTGCATGTAATGCTTTACTACTCGTCCTTCTATGACTCGACGAACGTTCACACATATGACAGTTACGTACAACCAAGTTGTATTGTTAATTACCCCACAGTAGATTTACTGTTTAATGTAATTTATGTGTTCTCACATGATGCTGCGCTACTTATGGTTGATGTAAAAAAAACAAGACATGAAATGTTTACTAAAAAAAATTGTATCGGTTAAAACACCTACAATCGTGATTTTGCGCGCCGTTTGTCGTCCGTAATAGTGGGGCGGCATGTCGAACCAATTGCACATTTTGTGATAAAAGCACAACATTTGGTACGCATGTAGACTGAAACACAACAAACAGATGTGGATACTGAGCCATCGCAATTTTTGTCTCTGACGGCAATGGCGGCCATTTTACAAAATAGCGGTCAGACAATGTAATCGGTGTTCAAAAATGCCAACTCCAGAGGAACTAGATGATTCTAAGCTTCTACAAGATTGTGTAAAGTGATTGGCAAGGAATTAGTGGACCAATGGTGCTGTTTTAGTAGATAATGGATAAAAAAAACGAACTGACATGCAGAAAGTGTCACCTTTTAATTGGTATATTTTAAAGCAGTGTTTCGTAATTTTAATATCTTTATAATGTAAATAATTATTCAGTAATCCTGTTTATATGACTAATTCGTGTAATTACATGCATTTATTTCATTGTAATTATGTTTTAGTAATCACCAATGATCAGTGGCAATATATCGATAACATAACTCCGCGTACGCGGAGTTTCCAGGTCGCTTCAGCATTCACGGTCAGTATAACTACTATAAGGCATGCTCATGAATATTCGGTACCGTCCGCCAGACTTCGGTTCGCTTCACTGCGTTTATGAACCAAGAATAACGTACAGCTGCTGTTTACGTCACGGATTCAGCAAAAAAGAAAGAAAATGGAAAGGGACAATGTATGGAATAAACAGAGAGTGAACAAAGTGGCAGTCCATGAGAGATGAGTTGATTTAAAAATGTGCTTCATTGAGCATGCTTATATACTTATGCTCGGGCTGCATAATAATTATCCACGTGGCAGCAAGCTCAAAATAATTCGAGTGAACACAACTGTTTATCGGCTTTTTCTGCGCATATAAGTCCCACATTGTGCATAAAATCCGAAAAATAAGTGACAGATATTTATGGGAAATTATCAAGTTTTGATACAGTACACGTCAAACGCACACTATGTGTGAGCTCACAAAGAATTTATTTAAGCTGTCTTTTTCCAGACTTTGTCCTTGCACTGTCTTTCAGTGGATCATCCTTTTGGGCATACTCATCAACATTCTTGACTGCAGCTGGCTTCAGCATCTGGACGATGGCAGCTCCACCAAGAACTACACTTGTGGTGGCAGACAAAGTCTTAAGCTGGACATCTGAGATATTGTCCACGCATGTGAGAAGATCACTATTCATACCTAGGTGGAGGTTTCCTCCATTAGAGAGTGCAGGATGACAACGCTGATTCTCGTGTCGAGAGAATTCTTCAAGATGTCCATATCTCGTCTACAACCGATCTACAACAACGAGAAGAGTCGTAAGCCATTCTCAAGAGGCCACCTAATGCTTCCCTTTGCTCTCACTGCTGGGAACGGAGGTACAGAACATATTTAGCTTGTCTTAGCAAATGGAATCAATAATAGACTCGGTTCTTTCTACCAGGCATTCGTTTCGTAAAAGCCTGAAACTGCTCTTAGCCAATCCTCATAACATTCCGTACTGTCTCAACTGCAGCAGCAGCTACCATTTTCTCTTACACAAAAGGTTTGCCAAGCTATTCTATCCCGCTGACAAGAAAGCGGACATCTTTAGAGAATGTGGTCTGCACACTTGGTGTCTGGTCGTGATATCTACTCGTCTTCTCCCCTAGTCATCCCCCAACTTGGAACTCTTCCATGACCTTGGTATCCTTTGATCTGGTAACAATCCGCGGGGCACTGGGCCAACTGCTCCGCCGTCTCATTTGAAACAGATGTCATTTTGTTCATATGCCTGGTCAATCGGGATTGTAGAGAACACCGTCTTTGTCTTCTGTATGGTGGAAGTTACCTGCCCTGGATTTCCTGGCGACATATAGGCGTTTTGTTAGGAGTTCAGCTATGTCCTTCAGGTGAACAAGGATCCACCTGGCATAGTTATGTGATCTAAGCCATTGAACCAGATGGCCAATTCTGTCAGGGCGTCAAGGTACAGATTGAATTATGCCTTCCGCAGAGAACGCACGGAGACCGGTACCAACACTTTTAGTTCCAGCACAGGAAGTTCATAAACTTGGGGATGCTTTCTCTCTGGCGGCACCAGTCTTCAAACTTGAGCAGATCTTCTACATCATCAGCTTTTTCCAGACAGCAGCAGTCATCAGCACTGTGTTGCCGGATGTACAGTGCTGACGCATTGATTTGGTGAACTCTCCTTATGCGGGCGATGTGGGCCGCTCGCAAGAAGGAGTCGGCCAAATTTTCCATCTTTAAGAAGCACGAATGTGATCTGGTATGCTTGTTTGCAGAAGGTACATCTTGGCTCTCACCTTCTGTCTTGAGTGTTCACTTTTCTGCTTTATGAAATGTTGATTTCTTGTATTTGAATATACATGTGCGATGATACTAACCATTGTTTGTAACCATGGTCGCTTCAGTGTCTTGGTCATCATTGAGTCTTTCCAACTGAAATGTTCCTAAAAGTGCAAGTTCGTGGAATTTCAAAAAATTATCTGCGAGCGAACTGTGCATGTATGTTTGTTTGGACAGCGATGGATATGTCAGTGCCTCTGACTTGTCCTCTTGGCCAATGATACACACCTTCTAGTTAGTCTGGGGAGGGTGCGGGGACAATGTAGGACGCTCGGAGCTAACCAAATTGAAGCTCTTGAGCATGACCGTATTACCACAACGCCGAGTGTACGTACAACAACCACCACCACCACCACCACCACCACCACCACAATTACTACTATATTACTACTAGGTGCCAAGCCTGTTAATATTATCTGCATTCACCCATGGCTTACATTCGGAACATCGCTGCGTCGTGTGCCTAATTAAACTAATTAGTCCAATTGTCGTTTTGTTTTGTACAAAATCAAATAAGTTGCTATTCCTAAGCACTCTGACTTTTATAAACGATTTTAGGCTCCACTGTCAACCCGCTGTCCTCCCCAGTAGAGCAGGTATGTAAAATAAAAGTGACCCCAGGCGGCCATTTTGGAAAATGGCTGCTACAGACGTCAGGGGCCAAATGTGTCTATGATATAAGTGTCTACACGTGTGTTAAATTTGGTGCTTTTATCATAAAATACACAATTCTTCTGGAGATATTGGTTATGCCTAACCACTAACGTAGATCCATCGACCGTGAGATCCAAGTTGTAGACCACAGAACAACTGAAGAACATCTTTGTACCGTTGACATAGTAAGTAGCAAAAGTATGACTAAAAGACGAGCAAATAACGCTTGACGGCAGAGCGTTCCACACTGCTGCCGCTGCGTGAGTAAATGTACAGTCACCGGCTCTGCTGCGTGTTCTCGGAACAACTAGTGCGTTTTAGTCAGCACTGGCTGGCATGTAGACTCGCACGCGTTTCTGCATGTAGGCAGGCGAGAGGTCTTCGTGCATCGCCTTGTACGTAAGAACAGCAATCTTGAATGCAATGCGCTGTTGAAAAGGTAGCCAGTGCAGTTCGCGAAGAATAGGGGTCGCACTTTCACAACGAGCCTGTCGAGTAATAAGGCGAGTGGCAGCATTCTGGAGTCGCTGCAATCAACCGATGTTATTAGTTGAGGTACCGAACAGTAGGGAGTCCAAACGAGATGTAATCATGGCATTGATGTAATCATCCGCTGTCGGTTGAATCAACCCGATATTGCGCAGGTGCAGCGAGCAAGTGCTGATAGTACGTGACACTTGCATAGTCATATCCAGGTGTTTGTCAAGGTGGACGCCGAGATTTCTAACATGATCAGTTGCACTGATTTCATCTGTCTCGACGCGCACACGGAGCCCACTTACGATGGCAGATGCTGATTTGGGGACAACCAATTTATGTTTTGGTGTCATTCATGAGCAGATAATTCCAAGTCGTCCACTCCTTCACAGGTACATCGCTCGATCTGATGCACGGCGTTCACCAGAGAAGATGCATCTGGGTCGAAGTGACAGAACAGTTGTAGATCATCGGCGTAGTAGTGATATTTTAAGTCGTGTTTGTGAATGATACCAACGATCGGCTGCACGCATAGGGAAATAATAGTGGTCCCAACACTGACCCTTGCGGCACTCCCGTTAACAAAGTCGTCTCGCTGGATAACACGCGGTCGATGACGACACTCTGCTTGCGATCACTTAGGTGAGATTCCAGCCAATTGAGAACCACTCCGGTGATGCCGTAGCGTCGTTGTAGGCGATCCAGTAGTATTGCGTGATCTACCGTGTCAAATTCAAATGCGGCGCTTAGATCGGTGAATACGACGGTCGTACCTTGTCTACGGTCTAGCGCAGTCTTGATCTCATTGACTATACCAACAGTAGGGTTGTCTCGGTCGAGTGGATTCGTTTGTATGCGGACTGAAATGTATCCGTAAGTGATTCATTGACTAGGTGAAAGTTCAATCTGTTGCCCACAACCTTGCTGACTGGGCGGTAGTTACATAAGGTAACATGAATATAATAACGCATTCATCTGCAAAAGGTGCTAAAGTCACATGCATAATTTATTGATTTGTAGTTCAGTGTGCGTGGTGTGCGTGGTGTGCGTGGTGTGCGTGGTGTGCGTGGTGTGCGTGGTGTGCGTGGTGTGCGTGGTGTGCGTGGTGTGCGTGGTGTGCGTGTGCGTGCGTGTGCGTGCGTGTGGTGCGTGTGGTGCGTGTGGTGCGTGTGGTGCGTGTGGTGCGTGTGGTGCGTGTGGTGCGTGTGGTGCGTGTGGTGCGTGTGGTGCGTGTGGTGCGTGTGTGTGGTGTGCGTGGTGTGCGTGTGCGTGCGTGTGCGTGCGTGTGCGTGCGTGTGCGTGCGTGTGGTGCGTGTGGTGCGTGTGGTGCGTGTGGTGCGTGTGGTGCGTGTGGTGCGTGTGGTACGTGTGGTGTGTGTGGTGTGCGTGGTGTGCGTGGTGTGCGTGGTGTGCGTGGTGTGCGTGGTGTGCGTGGTGTGCGTGGTGTGCGTGGTGTGCGTGTGTGTGCGTGCGTGTGCGTGCGTGTGCGTGCGTGCGTGTGAGTACGTGGTGCGTGTGCGCGCGTGTGTGCGCGTGTGTGCGCGTGTGTGCGCGTGTGTGCGCGTGTGTGCGCGTGTGTGCGCGTGTGTGCGCGTGTGTGCGCGTGTGTGCGCGTGTGTGCGCGTATGTGCGCGTGGAGCGTGTGCGCGCGTGTGTGCGCGTGTGTGCGCGTGTGTGCGCGTATGTGCGCGTGGAGCGTGTGCGCACGTGTGTGTGCGTGTGTGTGTGTGTGCGTGTGCGTGCGTGTGTGTGTGTGTGTGCGTGTGCGTGTGCGTGTGCGTGTGCGTGTGCGTGTGCGTGTGTGTGTGCAACGAGACGTTATAGGACGCACGTGTCATGGTGGGTCCCCTTTGTTAATGTGTGTATGCATGTATACACACACGCACGCGCACAAACACACCATTTGATAACTTCTATTTTGGATATTTGAAAAACTAAATCTTTAAAAAAAAACAGCTTGAAATATTTTTACAGCTTGGACTTGCTTTTGTAAGAAACTAGAACCAACTTGATTAATGTCAACGCCTACAGAGGCATTAATTGGGCTGTTGCCAGTTGGTATGTTAGTCACTTAATAAAACAATGTACACAGTTGTTTTGTGTGATAGTTGGAATTGTATTCCAGATCAACGGACCTTTACATAACAAACTGTTTGAAGATCTTACCGTAGAAGTGGTGAAAGAACGTGTGTGTGGAGTTTGTGTCATTCCGTGAGTGGGTATGTCACGGGTAAATGTAAAATATCGGATAAAGTATATCTAGGCTCCACTGAACATAATTATACACATACATTTTCCAACTTCAATGTCATATATATGCTTGCAATTTTATTAAATTTAGAGAGTGTGGGAGTGTTCCAGTGTTTTTAAAGCATAATAAATAATTTTGGGAAATGAATTTTGTATGTAGATCCCCACAAGATGAATCCGTATGTCAAGTAGGGGTAAACGAAAGTATAATAAATTATGTTAAGGGCAGAAACAGGAAGATAGCGGTTAACTTTATGAATTGCGTATAAAGCACTGGTTAGTTTATTTTTGCATGCATTTATGTGTTCCTGCCAATCAAGTCTTTCATCAATATAAAGGCCTAGACATTTTGCATATTTTATATGCTGAATTATTTTATTAGACGTTGTTAGGACTAATTCTTCACTCTGAGGAGGACGGGATCTACTGAATAACATGCATTTTGTCTTGGAAACATTTAGAGATAATTTATTTGCACGAAACCAGTCAGCCAATACGTTAAGTTCGTTATTCATATCTGCATACATTATTTATTTGTTTTCAAATTTTGTATATACTATATAGTATTGTCATCAGCACATAATATAGTTTATCACGTTTTACACAAAAAAAGGAAGGTCATTTATGTATAAGATAAACAAGAATGGACACCGTATGTGAGTCTATCATTGCTGAAGCGAATCACTATTATTGAATTTAACGTATTGTTTCCGATTTGAGAGATAACTCTTAAACCATTTGACAATAGGCACTATTTACGGCAAGCCATCCATTATATATTACAATATATTACAATATATTACAATTACAAGATAACACACAAACGCAAGCAAACACGCTATTGTCTTGAGAATGTACGCCCGCACCCCAGCGCGAGTCGTCAGTAAACTCGTCTGTTGTAGTGACATAGTCATAGGTTTGTATCTGTGGTGTACGCAGTTAACACCAGGATCGTAACGTGACGCCAGCAAGTCGCCGACTCGTTAGGCCACTGTGTGAGCGCACCTCGAATCAGCGAAAATACAACGTCAAACGTTGCTTTGGCCAACTCGATTGTAGAAGTTGTAGAAGTAAATAGTCTGAGCGGGGCATAATATTACGTGGTTTTCACGTCACATCCGTTGCGTCACAGTTACACCACGTGACGACGTGATAAGAGAGGACTCCCAAGGACGTGTTTGTTTCTTCGCCGTCGCTATCACATTCTCTTTAATTCTTTCACGATGTTCCAATCACGTTCTGATTTGGTGAGGTCGAAACTGCACCTAATCACGACGTATCAAATATGTTCTGATTTGGTGAGGTCGAAACTGCACCTAATCACGACGTATCAAATATGTTATGATTTGGTGAGGTCGAAACTGCACCTAATCACGACGTATCAAGCATGTCCTGATTTGGTGAGATTGAGACCGCAGCTAATCGCGACGTCACTCATCATCATCATTGTGCAGCCGTAGTGTCTCGTGGTTGGGCGAAGGCCTCAGCATGTCGTTTCCAGATCTGCCTGTCTTGCGCTGTCCTCTGCCAGTACACGTCTAATTCGTCTCTCCACCGTCTTGCCGGTCTTCCTCTAAATCATTTCCCTTCGTACGATCTCCAGGTAGTGATACGCGATGCCCATCGGTTATCCCGTAGCCTACTCCTTCACTTGGATTACGGCGTGGATGCGGTCTGTCGTTGAGTACATGCTTCTGAATCCTGCTTGCTCTCGTGGTTGGTTTTCGTTGAGTGTCTTCTCTAGCATATTCGTTAGTATTTTGTAAGTAATTTGTAGATGTTTGATAACAGACATTACGGTCTGTAGGTTTTTCTTATTTCCCTTCTTTGGAATTATCACCATCTTGGCGTTCTTCCATACGTGGGTATTCGTCTTTCTGATAATCATTTAGTATACAGCTTAGCTAGTGTCTTCGAGATGGTATCTTCTCCTGCTTTTAATGTCTCAATGTTTACATGGTCGTTGCCTGATTCCTTTCCATTTTTCATATCTCTTCGCGCTGATTCCACAGTTCACTGTCGTATTATAGCTCGGTGTAGAATTCCTCTATTCCCATGATCATATCTTGGTCTTGTATTTCTCCACCCTGCTTATCGAAGTGTGTAATTAATCTGCCTTTGCATAGGGCCTGTGTTCTTTTGCCTTTCTTCAGTCTCTTATATGTCATAATCGTTTCTCGTATGATCTCTTGTTTGTACTTCCTGGTGTGGTCCTTCGCTTTCTCTTTGATGGTCTTGAATATTTCTACGTTCTCTATTTGTTTTTACAGTCGCCGTTTTCAACCACTTCTCGTCGTTTTGTTATCAGGGCTCGTGTTGGTGACGATAGTCTCGTCTTTACTTGCTTGTTAATTGTTTTGGCTACACTTGTTGCACTTATAGTTGGATCATCTCCGTGATTTTTCGCCCATGGTGTCGATGTCGTCTTGTTCTTGTAGTGTCTCGAATTGATGTCTCAGTTTGAGTTGGAATTCTATCTTTTTTGTTCCTATTGGTGTGGTATCTACTCTTGGTGGTCTCTTGTCTATCAACTTCTTCCTTTCAGTCTTTACTTCCAGTTTGCTGTTGCTCATTACCATCCTGTGGTCACCTCCGATGTTTACTTGGTTGATGACAGTTACGTCTGTGACCATGCCTGGCCTGTTTGTCAGGATGTAGTAAATTTCGTTCTTCGTTTCCCATTTGGGCTTTTCCACGTCCATCTCCTCCCTGTTTTCTTCTGAAACATGGTATTCATGATTTTGTACTTTCTTGATGTTGCCCATTCTACCAAAGGTGTCGCCTCTTTCGTTGCTCATTTCTATGCCAAATGTGCCTGTTGCCGTTTCCATTGCGTTTGGTCGTTTCCCTATTTGCGCATCCCATTAGTATAGTGTAGTGGTTTGGTTTTACTAAGGTCTCATCCACGTCGTTGTAGAAGGTGTTTATATCTTCTTCTGAGTATGATGTTGTAGGTGCATATACTTGTACTATCTTCAGCTTGTAGCGCTTTGTTATTCGTAGAACAAGTTCTGCTACTCTGGGGCTGTTGCTATTAACCCGTATTATATGATATCACTATTAAAGTATAATTATTTGATAACGCACCGTGTCACGATGTCGCGATTAGCTTCTGGTTTAGTGAGGGAGAGAGAGAGAGAGAGAGAGAGAGAGAGAGAGAGAGAGAGAGAGAGAGAGAGAGAGAGAGAGAGAGAGAGAGAGAGAGAGAGAGAGAGAGAGAGAGAGAGAGAGAGAGAGAGAGAGAGAGAGAGAGAGAGAGAGAGAGAGAGAGAGAGAGAGAGAGAGAGAGAGAGAGAGAGAGAGAGAGAGAGAGAGAGAGAGAGAGAGAGAGAGAGAGAGAGAGAGAGAGAGAGAGAGAGAGAGAGAGAGAGAGAGAGAGAGAGAGAGAGAGAGAGAGAGAGAGAGAGAGAGAGAGAGAGAGAGAGAGAGAGAGAGAGAGAGAGAGAGAGAGAGAGAGAGAGAGAGAGAGAGAGAGAGAGAGAGAGAGAGGAGAGACAGACAGACAGACAGACAGTCAGACAGAGCACGTAATCACAACGAGGCCATCACGTTCTGGGTGGGTGGATACACCCCATTCTGCTTGACCAAGTCTCAAAATTTGAGGTATTTTGCTGATTCAGTGGATATATGTGGGAGCTCGCACCCCCAAAGTTGCTGTTGGGTGGTTTTGGTTAGTCTCATGGGTGGGTAGTTGTGTCTTTATATGGGGGGGGGGGGGGGTGCTGCACCATCATCCCCGCTGGTCAAATCCCAGATGCGCCCATGTTATGGGTGCACTCATTTTGGGAGGTAAACCACATTTGAGAATTGAAGACTTGGGGTTGAGTAAATTTTTAGTGTTCTGAATTATTCCACAACACTTTTGTGTGCAAATGGGTGTCAGTTTTCACTGCAAATGAATTGTTGAGGGTGGGGCGCATTCAAATACTCAGGATTTTCGTAGTGCTCCCTAAGTTTTAATTTGTAGATATCCATTGGCACAGACACGGATTTAACTGGAACATGTCTGTTTCCCTGTGCAATGCCGGATAACTCAGCTAATACCTTATAACTTGTTTTTAATAACAAGATCAAACGTTGTGCATTTAAAATGACATGTTCTCTTTTTAACAAACGAGGTCGGACTAGAACAATTCAATCCATAGCAATTACCACACGACAATTACCTCCTTGTCAGTTCAACCAAGCACCAACTCGTTGTAGACATTCGACATTCGACATTTAGCAATGCATTGTAAGTTAATAAATACATATAGACTTAATAATATTATACTCTAAATTTCTAAACATTAGACTGTGCTGTACTAAAAGTAATGTAAAATTTAACCGCAATTAGCAAATATCGAATTAATCACGGTGTGTCAAACGATTATAATTACATGTAATTAAATATATATTAATAATTAATATTATATATAATTGTATTTATCATCACTCGTTTATATGACCCATTTCTCCACAAACTCTTTGCAAAACAATCGATTGTCGTTAACAACGAGTTTCTGATACATGTACTAGTCAGAAAATAGTTAACACTTCACCATGTCAGCAAAGAATAGTACCACCAAAACCGCTTACCACTGTCTAAAAAAGACCACGACGCTTGTATAAAAACGCAAACTTCACTTGTGCTGACGTTCTAGTATATTCGTTTCTATAAACTTTGAATAACTTCGGACGCGATCGAGCAGGCATTGGTGTAACAGTAGATACTAACTGTGTCGGCGTACGGGGAAACAATCACGGCTCTTATTGAGTTAGGTAGTTATTTATGTTTTATTTTATTAAAATTAGTTCAGCCACTATCACTTCTTGGACATAGCTATGCAACTACATGTAATATCAAGAATACTATATTTAAATACAGTATTCTTGTTAATATTAACCAACGAACAAACAACAGGCAGCAACACATTGAAGTCACACAATAATCGTTGTTTCTAAAACATCAATGGAAACAAATTACCTCCGTTATACTTTTCATGGAAATCCTGTATGCACATTCGCGTGCGCACATGCACACATACACATGCACGCACACTCTCTCGCACAAACGCGCGCGCACATGCACATACACAGACAAACACATGCACGCACACACGCATGCAAGCACACACACGCACGCGCACACACGTACACACACACGCACACACACACACACGCACGCACACGCACGCACACGCACGCACACGCACACACCCACACGCAAACGCACACGCGCACACACCCGAGTAGTTAAGAAAACGTGAGAGCCATGTGGTGACAAGCTCGATGCAACGCCAGTCCTGCGTGCAACAATGCACTAACACGTCACATCCGGCCAGCATGGTTCACACGAAGCGGCACCTTCCCAATACAGAACCGCGACAGCAACACGGGGTCTGTACTCAACGTCTTCTCACCAACATCAGTGAGGAAATGACTGCGATGACACAGACTACTCGTCTCGATTGACAGTCTCAGCGCACCCGGACAGTCCTTGTCGTTACACACATGACTTTGTAGTTGCTCCCGCCTCTCCTCTGCCGTCGTGTGGCGTTTCCACTTCGTCCTGGCAAACATAATGTAACTGTAAATGCATCTCCTCCGAAGCGCCGCGGTCCACTCGCCCCTGTCATTGTTCACTTTTCTCTTCCTTCCACCATTGGTATTTGATATATCTGCTAATTGGTGATGCATTTCAGATGACACAACGAGAGTTATTTAGAGTTATTTTATTACGTGTTTTGACATGCTATGCTTTTCTATTGAAGGCATTTCCTCGTTTGGTTTTGATACGCTATGATCTTGGATCTGGATGAAGGCCTTTCTTCGACGTGAAAGAGTTGAGAGATGAACCACTCTCCCCCAGAAGGCACCTCCGTGGGACCGAGTTTTAAAAGATTACAATAATGTAATGGTAATAACTAACGTCCGTCGTTTGTTACTCCATGACTGGGTGTTAGCTAATAAATCTAAATACATAGCGCAAGTGTGTCTGAGGGTGTGAGGGTTTGTGTTGGCGTGTCGACACGCTCTTACACTGGTATGTACACACATGCGCTGAAGTTACAAAAAAATCAACAGCACCCCCTTTCCCGTCTTCTGACATCATGAATGATCCGACAGTGCGACAATAGAGTCGACCTGATATTAATTTGCGTCGGTTGTTGGGCCCCTTCAGACTACCCTCTCTGAATCCGCCCCTGCACACACACGCACGCACGCACGCACGCACGCACGCACGCACACACACACATATACACACACAAACACAATCCTTACGGCCCGCAACCCTTACCTCCTGTTCTGGTACCAAGTTTTAACCTGCGTTTCGCTCAGACGCAGTATCCGGGCTAGTTCCGCTCGCCCGCCGACACTGACGTACTTCTGACACCGGAACTTCCGCTCCAAGTACTGCAACTGCGCAAGCGTGAATGCTGTACGTCGACGACGCTGTTTCTTGGAGAAGCTTGACGGCGCGTTAGAGGTCACGGTGGCATCCGGACTGTCGGGTACGAGGCGGTCTTCGGCGAACAGTCGCTGATATGGGAGTGGACAGTTGTTCTTTACGGCGTCATGATGGGAACCCTCGACGTCCGTTGTTTTATCTGGTATTGAATAACAATAAATAAATAAAGTAATGTTATATATATATTTATATATATATATACATATATATGAGGGGATTTTAATGAAAATATCACACATAATTAGACTCTATACGCGGGCGTTTCTACGATTTAACTAATGATCCAAGATCAAGGTATCGATGTATACCAATAGGCACAACGATGACAGTTTTCCCGAAGTATTCTACGGAACCTTTTCAAACATTTCGTAAATTTAAACACTTCCTCAACGCTGCTCGTATTTTGGTCCAACGTATAGGCACGCGTATACGTTCTTCTAATCATTCTCCCGTTGCCGACTATAACGGGATGAAGGACAGTTCTTATTAAAATAGTATAGGAGCGTTGTCCTTGGGACTGCTCAAAGCACTTTACACTTCACCCCCCCTGATGTGTTGTAAACGTAATCGTTGTTAATTATTTCTATTTAATATGGTTGTTGATCCCATGTTTGCACTCTTCATGTTTTAATGGCTAATTAATCGTCCTACCATGACGTCGACGCCTGTTTAATTGCGATTTGATAAATACAAATATGTATTACATTTACATTCGATTATCAATTCATGAATACACCCACCGTGACACCAACACACCACCACACGAACACACCGACCTACCTCTGTTGTCACCGTCGTCAATCTTGAGTATATCCCTAATGAGGAAGGAACATCTGCGACTCATCGTGGATGAAGTTCTGAATCGAATACCTCTCTACTGTCCGCATAGAGCAAGTCAACAACGACGCTCCAACACTTATCGACGCAAACCGGCGAGGGAAACAGAACAAGACTACGAGACATGCAGTGCAAGAATAGCGTGTTATACACTGCGTACACAAGATCACAGTAAACTGTCGTGTTCCCAACGACATCCAGTGGCTTCTGTTATTGCAATTAGGCAAATGTTTAGGCGAAGCACCGCCAACGAAATGACGCGAATTGTGGAGAAATCACCACACCAAAGCGTCGTCATTAATTAATGACAACTGCTGATCAGCGATAATGACGTGCGCGGATTAGTGAGCAGGGAAACTGGCGTTTAATCGAGAGCTGATTTGTCTAAGGAATGGTTAGTCTTGCTCGTGACCAATTTGGCACCAATCAGCAGCGGCGATATCATCGTTAACGCTCGAACGCGTCCAAAAGAGCCGTAACCAGCACGTCAAACATCGAACCGCCTCCTCGAAATGAACCGCTTCGGGCGTGCAGTATCCCGCGTGAACAAACTAAAGCCCGTTTTGTGAGTGCTTACAAAGATTTATTAAATTACGGCGCCGCCGAGCAGAGAAGTACGGGCGTACGTGATCCAAACACCGCCGCACCGGACCAAGCTTATCAGCACCAGCCACTTAGCTAACGCCGACCAGGTTTCGGTGAGGCGTGAAACGTCATTACGACATCAGCGTGATTTCGCGGTCAAACGCCCGGGAAGAAAGGTGCGCGTATTACCTCGGCAAGTGATGATTAGAGGGTGATTGTTGGAGATCTGTCGACATTTAGGGAAGACACCCCGTAGAGAGCCGGTGTAAAGACAAGGGCAAACATAACGGTGTGGTATGCATGCCTGACGTTTGTACATGCACATGGTGCGTAGTTTGCGATATGTTTGCAGGAGCGCTTGCACGTGAAAGACCGAATGAAAAATACGAAAATAAGCATCAACCAGCAAAGTCACTCAGGGTGTGCGAACTTAACGCATTTTGTAATCAAATGGGATTTCATCCAATCTGTTTTTCTCTTTACAAGTAGTAGAAGGAAATCATCACTGTGCGGAATTAGGAAAACGTTCTTTTTATCGTGATAGTGACTTGTTTGGGTCCTTGCCTCAATATTATGATGTCCTTTTGTAGCATCTTTAGCCGTTTTGACGGAATATAGCCTATTCGGTTCCCCTTTTCCGTTTTTCCTGTAAGGCATTTTGTCTTTATTAAAGTGCAAGTTTTGAACGCAATTCCAAGTTCCAGTAACTTGCCATTTTAGAAATAGTTTTTTGACCAAATATGTTGTTTTACTACATAGCCTCGAGCAAGTTGTCCTTTTTACAACGTAAAGGAAATTATAATAATTTGTTTTTAACCGCAAGGTGCCATGTTGTGTATAGTAGGCCCTATGCTCTTTTATGGCATAGTGTGTACTTTTAACAATTGAATGTAACTTTGAGCTTATAACGGAAAGTGCCCTTTTATTGGGTATGTTACCGTCTGCAACCGAAAGTATATTGCGCATATGCTCCCAGATACTTGTTAATTTTAACAAATATACCATGTTTTGCAAAATAAGGACTTTTATCTAAAATATAATTAATGAAAAATACTGGGCACCTTTACCGATACATGGCAGTCACTAGTTGAACTAAATTGACATTCTTATGGTGCAGTTGGCCCATTTATGATATTGATCCCAACGTTTATGAGAACAAAATCTTCCTCTCAATAAATTGCAACAGAATGTTTACCTTTAACTTTATCGGAAATGCTCTTACAGAATTTATTGAAAATGTTACACATCGTAAGTTTAAAAAAATGTTCACTTCACTTTCCCATAACCCGTAAGGATCGTTGGGGCACCATGCACTGACGACTTCATAACCAGCTCTCTCCACGTTTCCCTGTTCTCCACAGCCCTCTGGGAGTCGGCGAATTCCAGTCCTGTCCACTCTTTGATGTTGTCTTCCCATCTCTTTTTCTGTCTACCTCTTCTTCTCCCCCCTCTCACGGTACCTTGCAAGATGGTCTTTGCAAGGCCAGATGATCGTGAGACGTGGCCGTACCATTTCAGTTTACGCTTCTTGAGTGTTGTAAGTATTAAAATGGTATTTTTTAAAATACCATTACAAAAAGGGCATGATTGGGAGGTAGATTGGCCTGACTAAGAGGCCGACAAGTGAAGGGGATGGTGGACATTGCCCACACTTTGTATATAAAAAATGCCCTGACGCAAGGCCCCCTAATTGTTATCCTCTATATAAAGTTATGTAACTGCAGGACTGGTACAAAGAGTATGAAACGAACAATAACATTCTGGTTTTCAGTTTTATTTGTCATGAAATGATACGTCGAGTGACGAAGAGCCTATGTCGACAATCACCTTATCATTTATTTTAGGTAGAAACACGATCTCGTTAAAATGACGGACAGTTGGTGACTGTGTGTATGCCACGGAAGGCATCTAAACGCCGGTGATCCACCCATAAAACCCCTATAATTGGAAAGGAGGAGGTGTAATTTAACGAAATAATGCTCTCAACGGTGAAAAGAGTTTACTCTTCCCAGAAATAAGGTTACCTTAAATACATTACAGTGATCCAAACCGTTCAGCACCTTATGTTTTAACGTGCATTAATTCTGGACAATGCCTTACTTCCAATGCCACGCGATGCGGTAGCGTAGTATTACAACATCGGACTCTCAATCGAGAGATTATGGGTTCCAATCCTATTGTTGCCGTTTCGAATCTTGCCTTGGGCAAGTTAGTTCACATTACGTTGCTTCAAGTCACTCAGCTATATAAACGATTACCTGGCTAGAGACAGTGGTGAATATTTGTGTACGAATAGTCTTTGCGCAGTGATTGCAGCGTGGCTGAATTCTTCCAAGAGAAGTGCAGATGATGATCAATTGAATATATCTTCCAGGGAGTAAAGATAACAGCGTTCTGGGCAGTCATAATGACTGCATATTTCGGTATATAAGAACTTACCTTTTTACAGTTCCTATATAACTCGTATCTACATCAATTTTAACGCATTCGATGCCTCGTACCATTCTGTCGAAGTACGTGAACATTCCTTCCTGTCTGGTGTTGTGTAGAATAGTCGACGTCGTCGATGAAAAGAGCAATGTAAAACATGTCCACTTCTAGTGTAACTGGTTGTCAGACAGGCCACGCAAACAATGGGAGATGGCGTCATTGCGACAGGAAATTTGTCTACTATCTATCAAAATTATGTCAGTTTCGTTTAATGTCCTCAGTCTTTGAGAAACAATTTTTTTGTTTATTAAACCCGTAGCGTGGTTTATTTTTAGGGGGTAGATGTTTTCAGGCGCCCAAACAACCACATTATGGTATATATATATGTATGTACGTATATGGTCCCTTTACAATATATATATATATATATGTATATATAAACACACACTCCTAACGGCAGCATGCGCAGACCATTTATAATTATTGCCGCGTTAGGCAGGCCGCTATTTTCAGCAGACCCAAAACCATAAAATAAAATAAATGTTCTAGTTTAATATTCTGTTAGGATACGTAGTATATCCACAAAATATGATAATACGTGTAATTATTTGCAGCATATCATATCTTATGTTGGTGATTTTACAGCATTGTTTTCAGAGGTTGTATAATGTATATATGGCAATGGTGCGGTCTGCCATACACGGCGCTGTGTGCATAACCGGTCCGCTGCATTTAGGAATGTATGTTTGTGTATGTGTGTGTGTGTGTGTGTGTGTGTGTGTGTGTGTGTGTGTGTGTGTGTGTGTGTGTGTGTGTGTGTGTGTGTGTGTGCGAACATATTCAAATCTGTAAGCGGGGCGAAGGTTTATTTAATAATTCAGTCATATTAACAAGCAAAAACGAGACATCTCAACGGCAGTTCCTACTTGTTTACCCCGCAATAATCGCCGCGGGTCGGCATACTCACGTGCGCCTTAGTTAGACGAAGGTAACAAATGCGGATACGTTAACAAACGCGCTGTAATAACTCGTTGTAATTTATAGCCTAAGGATACATCCAGGAATAATACGACAATTACATGTCAGTCCATGTAAACTGCGCTGCAATCACTGGACAGAATCTGATGTTTGCAAATACCCCAGACACAAATCTGACCTCAGTACACTGAAAACGCCGCAACACAGCCGGCTATACTTGTTGATGGTCACTGACGCAACAGAACGCGAATCACATAGGCGAATCCAGGGGGGCCTGGGGGAACGTTCCCCCTAGACCTTAGGAATTTGGCGCGCCCGCCGACCTTTTACAATGGGCCCACTCAACAGTGCCCCCCTAGAACGTGAAATGTGTCCCCGTTCATGTGAAGTTACGGCGACGAAAACTGTTGAACAGCACCCCCACCTTCTTCTGATATCACCAGTCCAGCGGAGACAACGGCTCAAGTTACGGCGGCGTGGCAGCTACCACATTTTTACTACATCATTTGGTTGGGCCGCCAGTGGACGTTTTTGTGTTTTGTCCCTAAATTCGATTTCTGAATCCGCCCCTGAACCAGTACACTTGTTTGTGAGATGTCGTGTTGTCTGATTCGATGCTAACGTGGAGTGACTGTCGTAGAGGTAATTAACCAAAATAACCAAACATTTATTAGCTAACGGTAGAGCTGTCTTAATGTTCATTCATGCAAAATTACTGTACACACTCGTACGTGGAAATGTATTGGCTATATAGATGTCTTTCATGCAAGTATTAATAACATGTGTCCTATACAATTTGAGTTTGTCGCGTTTTTAACATCCGCCTATGTTCCTGTCGCAGTGACCTACGTTGCCGTGTTGACTGTGCGGTGCCATCGACTCCACAGCTCGACTTGTAAAAATTCGGGGCCCCATTGCTAGGGACAATCTCTGCCGGTCCATTTTCTATGGTCAAAGCAACTTCATCTCTGCTGTGAAGTGCTGGCGAATTCAAATTGTTACCCGTTTCTCCTGGCTGCTGGTTTTCCCATATATCTTGGCTGTCAGACGTTGCGCGTCGGTGGAGTACATCGTTGTTAGATTCATTCCTTGTTGTCGCTGATGAGGTGACTGCGTCGTATTGTTTTAGTGTATGTGACAGCTGTTGGTTTTTCACCATGGCTGCTGGCAGGAAAGTGACCAGAATGCTACCCGGTGTCTTGTTTTCTGATGTGCGTCGTTGTCCCCCGGCATCACCCCCGCGAGACACGGGTGAACAGAGGTCCTGGTTCTTCCGTTTGTCACCACAGCGGCGCGTTGATGGCGTGATCTGATACGCTAAGACAACACGTTGTTCGTCGCTCGCTGATTGCACGCACTTGGCCACTACACCCGCTCGCATTTCCTCAATGTTATCAGTCGTCTTCTGTGGGGCTGTGCTGGAAACCTCTTCCGTGTCACGATGGCCGCTCGCGAGCTCGACAGTTCCTAGTTCAAATTCCACGGGCGTCGGTTGAGAAAAAACCTCTGCAATCACGTGTTCGTCGTTACTACTCGATATCGAGTGTCTTTCGTCGGTTTCACCACGCACTGAAATGGGCATCGTGCCCACGTTATCAGCCAATGAAACACCCAAATGATCAATTTTCGTTTGGTTCTTATTTGCACATTTGTCTACTTTCGACGTTGTTTTCCCATCGCCTTGATCGCTACTGATACCCATTGCAATGTTGCGACGATCACTTCCGCAGCGCTCAGCACCCTGGACATTCGGTTTACGACAGCGTTTCTTGGGCGGCTTAATAGCCTTCTCCTTGCCCTGATTGCTCGGCGCTAAAGACGCGGAACATGTCTTCATAGGCGACGAGGATCGGTAGCAGAAGGACTTCGTGACGGCCGGGTTGCACTTGTGCCGCTGCAGGTGACTACGCTTGTCGAAGGGTCGATGACAGACGTCGCACCGGAAGCGGTACTCGTGCAGGTGCTGGGTCTGATGGTGGTGCTTCATCGTGTACGGGTCCTTGAAGGCACGCTGACACACCTCGCAGACGTACTGTCGCTCGTCTGAAACAATAATATGGTTACGTCGGCGAATGCCGCTACACGCTAAGATCCGCCGCATTAACATATCGCTTGAAAACGCCGTTATATCGTAATAGAGGCGGCACTCGTCCGTGTGTACATGCGCATGAAAACGTCAGTGGGAGCAACAAAGACAGGCTGTGTTTTTATATTAAGCTATGAATAATCGTGTTGGTAAAAATATATGTGATGAATAGAAAAGTTCTGTGATTAAGATACATAAATAAAAAACAACGTTGCATACATGTCAGATATTATTGTCGGCATCTTGCTGAGCATAACGCTGTTAATGGCGCTGGCATGTAAAGGTTACGGCGTTGCGTAGTGTTAGTTGTGTCCCACACTAAAACATGTTAACCAAGACCTTCATTTCACCCACATTTTCAATAAGTTTTTATAATTTCATGAAACAGTAACGTTACCATTGCAAAATAAAAAGGCAGTCAACAAACAATGTGCTTTACGTGGTAATTTCCAAGTCTTTGAAGAATGTGAAATAGCTACGTAACCATATGGCAACATCTTGCTCTATGCAGAGGTTTGGGAAATAAGCAACGAAGAGGAAACCGTATAAAGAAAGACTGCAGAGGTCGCGAACCGGCGACATTGTTTTGAGGACTCACCGGAATGTGTGTGAAGATGGGCGTTCAGCTTGGCGCGACTCGCGTAATCCTTATGGCAGAAGTCACACGTGAACTTCGGTGTCGGCTTCGTGATGAACACATGGTGCACGACACGTCGATGGTCCTTGAGCGCCACAATGTCCCGGCATACCCTATTGCAAAGGTCACACGTTACCACGACCTTCGCGTCGTCACTATTTAGCTGGGAAACGACCGAACTACCAGCCTGTTTGTCATTGCCTTCCGTAGACAATAATCCATCATCTGTAGAATGTGCGTGTTTACCTGTCTCTGCGTTACTGGCGGAGCAACTGTTGGGTATACAGCGGTGGTGGTTAAGTCGGCGCAGTTTGTCGAAGTTGCGGTTACATTTGGGGCAATGGAAACGATACTGGCCGAGGTGCACCGTCTTGTGGTGATGTCGCATCGTGTACGCGTCTCTGAAGGCTCGTCCGCACACCTCGCATCTGTAGTTCCGCTCGCCTGGCAAGCAAACACCGCGGGGTCACATCACAGAGCAGAAACACAACGCCCAACAACTGCGACAACAAATATAGCAAGCAGACCTGTGGTTCAATGTGAGAAGAATTACAACGTAGTAGTAACAAGATATTTTATTTTGCGGGCAAATACTCGGAAACCAATATCATAGGCGCATCAAGACAAATGGTTGGTCAATCTCAAGGTGTATTCAAATAACGGCGAATTTTTTTAATATGTTCAACTGATCTAACAGACTAACACTAAGGAAGGGGGAGCAAATTCCAAAGAGCAGAGAAATCCCTACTTCCAATGGTGGCACCCACCATGGGAAGACAAAGTAAAAACTTGCCTGTGTGCGTGATCATGTGACAGCGCAGCTTGGCGGGTGCGGGGAACTCGCGGTCGCAGACCTGACACTTGTGCGCCCGCATGAGCTTGGCGCCAGCAAGGAGATGATGCACCCGACGACGGTGCTCGTAGATGGCCTTGCGCGAGACGAACTGTTTACCACATACGTCGCACCTCAGCCGTGCCACGGCGAGGGCGGCGTCGACCCGGCGACAGCGCGCCTCGTGTTTCTTCACGTACTTCCTCGCGAAGCTGCGGCGGCAGTGCGCGCATGGCACGCGCACGTTGCCCGGTGCGATGCGCTTGTAGACGGTGCGAGCCTCGCGACCGTAGAGCTTCTTTGCGCGGTCCATCAGAGCGTCTATGTCTTCGCGGTCGCCATGCACGACGCTGATGTGCTTGAAGAGCTGGTGGCCGAAGCACTGTTCGTCGCACAGCCAGCAGTCCAGCACCAGCGTGCTCTTGCGCTTCAGTCGTCGGAAGCGGATGTGCTGGAGGTGTTTGAGCGCATCGGGGTAACGCGGGTCAGCGCGGTGCACCTCGCGCACGTGTTTGTAGAGCGAGCCGAACAATTGGTAGGAGTTTCCGCAGATGTTGCATTGAACCAGACCGGGACCTGGTTCCGGCGGCGGGTTTGACTTCACATCGGTCTCCATTTCTGTCACAACCGTCTCGACGTCCGGCGGAGCCACTGGTTGGCTAATGTTGGCCGTGTCCAACAGACTTCGCCACGTGTCGTTGTTGAGCGCGTCCACAATGCTGGGGTCTCGCCCACCGTCGTCGATGCCGTCAGTGATTCCAGAACAGATGAGCTGTAGCTGCGTCTGATTTAAGGTGGATACGAGCGGAATCGTTTGACACGCAGCCATCTGGAGAACATCGCTCGTGGACGCCGTGGCAAGGTGGCCTGGTAGTGTGTCGTCAACATCGACAGATTCATCGACATCGCCATCACCATTGCTCGTGGTAGGCAATGACGTGTCGACAGGCGGGGTGACATGAGGAGGGTTGGTGTCTGGTGGTACGCCAGCTGTCGTCAGTAGTACGTTGCTTGTGATCGTCTTCATACCACAGCACCAACGATCGTCAACGCTCTCTGCCACAGCCGTTTCAATGCCTAACAGATACATAGAACAAAAAATGGTTCACAAATGTAAGCCAGTAGCACCAATGCTTCGCCAACAGAAGCAGTCTTTCTACATCATCAGAATGATATAGGACCTATATGCTACAGATGAACATTCGATAAGAGCTTGCTATGGTTTAAACACGGTTGGAATCTTGATAAGTCAAAGACAAGCTTCCCCACATGCCAACTGGAGCTTTTAAAATAGATAACAAACAAATATATTTTAATGTGGTTCTTTATAACACAGGATGGTGCAGGTTTAGAACACAAGTTAAACCAGATATAGTTTAACTGTGTAAATAAGGGCAACATGATTTTGGGAAAAATCCAGTCAAGTCTTTGTACCTCAAAGATGGTATTTTACAACAGCCCATCAGGATGACTACTAGCATTTCAAAGTTCTAAACTTTGCAGTCTTTATATCTTTACCATGGCAAGCATACAGATTAACCAAAATTTAAAATCCTGATGCACACATATAAAGCCCTACACGGACAGGCTCCAGGATATATATCGAACATGATGAATGTGTACCAATCAAGAAGAACACTACGATCCATGGATTCAGTGACACTTCTTCCAAGGGCTAGAACAGTTACTTACGGCAACAGAAGATTTCAGTGTTGAGCAGCGAAGTTGTGGAAAGTGCTATCGGCTCACATTCGTGAAGCAAAAACACTGAACTCTTACAAGAAGCTGCTAAAAACACGTGTTCCTGGCCCATTTTGGTGCTTAACCCTTTCTAGTCAGTTTTTATTACATTTTAAAACAGTATA
This sequence comes from Escarpia spicata, assembly GCA_963995525.1. NCBI lineage: Eukaryota > Metazoa > Annelida > Polychaeta > Sabellida > Siboglinidae > Escarpia > Escarpia spicata. The sequence goes on from OZ023217.1 coordinate 41,317,236, forward strand.
TATATGTATATATACTCATTTTATTATATCCAGTCTTCTCAAATATTTCTTTTTGTTATCATGTTATCGTTTTTATGCTTTGTTTTTACTGTCTATAATTATTCTATTGATTGTGTACAGCGCTTTTGAGCAGGCTTTTATGTATGAAAAGAGCGCTTTATAAGTTCGGTATAATAAATTAATTAATTAATTAACCAGACACATTTACATCTCAGCCAATTAGCAACAACTTACCATCGACACTGATAGTGACATGACCGTCTTGACGTTGTAACATGACACTCAAAAGTCCTCCTACAAATAAAGCGACCACAAATGCATAAACAATCACAATGTACGGACACTACATTAATCTGTTGGTGTATTCGTGTATTCTACAATTTGGCAACATCATGTGTTGTGCCATATGATTTTGTGTACATACAGTGAATTTATGATATCTGTGTGTATTTGGTCATGAAGGAAGCTGGTGAGAAATCAGTTAAAGTGGGCTGAGACACAAGCAATGAACATAAGAGGAACTGGCAAGATTGGGAGGATACTGGAAAATGGAAGCAAGAGACAGGGGAGTGGACTCAGTGGAGGCACGTGGTGGCAATGGTAATGAAATAAGATCAGTGATGGAAGAAGGGATCCGTGAGGGAAGAAGGGAAACAAAAACGAGGACAAGCATCAATGCCAGTATCATGACAGACTTCACACACACAGGGGAGTACAGCATTCAATCAGTCACAGTTTGTCAAATAAACGTACCTGTCCATGAGCTTGCTTCAAACTGCATCACATCTGAGTTACCAAGCTGCTGGAATAGGTCAAGCAAGGTCACAGGCACAGTCAGTTGCAGTTTGTCCATTGTTCTTCATTCGCGTTTAATAGAAAATGCTCTAATTGCCTGCAGACAAAGATTTGCATGAAAATAAATAACGTTTCTACAACCTTTGTAGGATTAAATTTATAGAAATAAATTACAATTTATTATTTTGTATGTATGGACAATGGTATTATAAAAATTAGAAGATTAAATATCAGAACAGTTGGAGAAATGTCATCAAGAAAGCAAAATGGACTGTATGGTTTAACCCACACCCTGCAAGGAACCATCAAGGAAGAAAAAGAAGTTTATGAAATTATATTACGGTAATGAAGTCCCACTAATAGCAAATTCTAGATTACAACTGAACTGCTGATATGAGCGCCTACATCAAGCAGAAGCTTTTGGTTGCTGCTTTGTTCCTTGAATGCTGAAGCAGAACCATTTTTATAACAATTTAATAATAGACTAGTGTGAATTTCCAATTGCAGTTTGCCGCATCATCATGGCATGGGTGTAGGTATAACTTCAAAAATAACTATGAATAATGACTGTGTCTGTTATTTAAAACTACTGACACCTATAACTAACTAGAAGTCGCATCAGACAGGATGGACAACACGGGGTACTCCGCCTGCGTATTCACTGTATAGCACGGTAGATTCGAGTTTGCAGTCTTGAAGATATGAGCGATAATTGGGATATGACCTGTTAACATCACCTGTCCATGCAGTATCAGGGGATACGGGAGTCTCGTTAGCTTAGCAGCTACTTTTGCCGTATAGCTGTGCTGACTTAGTAATCAAATTTAAATACTAACAATCGTTTTGAGCGGCAATAAATAGCAGGACTGCCTAAAATCATCGCAGAAACGCGATAGTGCAAATGCGCTGCCATCTGGTGGATTTCTCAGAATAATTCGCAGAAGCTACCAAACAGCGTCAACGTGCAGTTTTGTAAAACGAACTCTAGCGGTATTATTTGCCAGTAATGATTTAACACCAGGTATTTGTTATGTGTTATATTTGTTCATAAAGTTTGAAGATAATTTCGTTGTGTGTGGATGATGGCACCTCGAATAAAAAGAAGAGTAATGTAAATTTAGTCCCAGTTTGAGCGATAATATAGCATGATTTTGATAGGGTCTTTCGGTCTTCCATTAGATTAATCAATGTCCGTATGTCGTATACTATGGGTCGACAATTACTGACATGTGGGGGGTATCTGCGCAGCTTATGTTTTTGAGGAAGTATAAAAAAGTATAAGACAGCTAAACTCAGGGCGCAGCTGTATGCGGGGCTGCCCACAAGCCGCATGCCTGTCTCTCCGGCAAGCCGGGGGAAGTGGGCCCCATACAGGCCATAGGCATAGCACCTTACTGGTGTCCCGGCCTCCCAGGCCTGCAAATAGTTGACTAGATGTGTCTTGACTCTCTCAGAATTACGGTGCCTAGTGTGGAGGATTGGACGGTTTCTGGGGGCAAGGCGTTCCAATCACAGATGGTGGGGGAAAGGTAGTTCTTCTGTAGTCAGGGACTTCTGTAGTCAGGGTGGTCAGTGCGACGTGTGATGTGCTGGCACTGCTGGCTGACACTGGTCCTCCTTGGCTTTGTGTATAAGATAAGATGGGTGGATACTGAATACTAACAAACTGAGTAGGCCTATAAACAATTACTAATGCCTAAACCACACCAGCAAGAACTATATTTCATTAAGTACTTAGTAAAACATTGCCGCCCTGGACTAACCTAGCCCCAGCCAGCCTAGGCCTGTTTGTAGTCTTTTACTTAAATGGTCCAAAACTAGGTTAATCCTACTGACCCTAACCCTAGATCCTTATGCTTCAACACAGGGGAGTACCTTCACTGCGGCTGCTTGTTATAGGTAATAATTTAGGCCAGTTAAATAAAAGTTTGCCGGCCTGGAAAGACTAAGGGCAGGACTAGGCATGCTAAATCCTCCAATCCAAGGCCCCACATGGGGTATAATTATCGGAACGTTTCCCCCAACTAGCTATCCATTTATAAAATGTATGCAGGATCATCCTTTGTTAAGGAATAAGTGCATCCAAATTCTTGTCTATACTTTTGCCATTTTGGTCACCAGACCAGTGTTTTAAGTTTGTTTCCTCAGTACAGTAGTCCCTGCCCTCAGCGGACACATCTGTATCCAGGCACAAGTGTCCCGCTCATTGGAGGGCCAGACATTTAGGTGCAGGAATTCAGGCTTCAGTACAACTGGTGCATTGGCATAGTAAACATACATCTACATATTATTTGATAGTAATTAAACCCTATGCATATTTATGATCACTATATTACTATGATGTACTAAAATAAACAATTACAATCTGTGATTTTCTAGAACCCTGCACCGCCTCTAGTCTACGCGATGGTATACATCGGGCCCGCATTTAGACACGCAAACATGGCTAACCAAAAACAACTCTATTACAACATTGTGTATTCTAGAACGAAATTTTTGATTTTCCTTCGCTAAAATAATTTGTAACTTATTTGTAAGTTCACGAGTTTGGCTACCACCTACAAGATGAAAAATAATAACCTGGAGATGTGCAACTGAATATTTAAATTTGTTGATACACTTAGCGCAAACGTTTATTAAACATTAAAAACTTGAACAAGTACAATCGATAATTATCTCATGTCATCTTTCATCCAATCTTGAAATATTCATGAATGCACGTGTTGTATGTCACTTGATAATGTGATCCACTGTTTCATACACTAGCACCCAGTTCATCTTTTCCACGCACTGGTAACCTGCTTTACAATCATGCCATTTGGCGTAACAAGCATAATTTTATGATGTTTCCTTATTGTTTCACTGCAGATTAGGATTAATATTGGCCTGCATTGCAAACAATTGATATGAATCTTGTATACATGGTATCTGTGAATCTTAATTGCAATTTATACACTGCAAAAAGATGAAGATGAAGTCTTGCTGGGGCTGGAGGAGAAAAGGCTGAAGCCATGTTGGCATCAGAAAAAGTGATTGAAGCCATCGCAGAATAAACAATACCTTGCTCCACATTCACTCTGTCTACAGTTTACTGAGCATGATCAAAGGAATTCTAGGTGGTTTGGGCAGACAGAAAAAGTACAGGAAGGAAGACAAGCTCATTGTTACGGGTACAGGTGTACTTAGTGTTTCTATAGCCACACACTGAGTGACACACCATGCTGTTTGTCCGCCATTTTGTAAATAAATTCAGCAAAAAATATTGAATTAATGAATACTGTCCCCCTTACCAGGGACATATAACCAAAATATCCTGTCTGCGTTATGCAGGTGTCCCCTCATCAGATGGACATTAACATGGTAAAACAGTCTGTACGTTAAGGAATTGTCCTGACGTAGCAGGTGTCCCCTGGTCAGAGGGTCCGCTGAAGGCAGGGACTACTGTAGTCTGTGCTGTGTGGGTGGGTGGGTGGGTGGGTGGATGTATGTGGGTGGGTGGGTGGATGGATGGATGTGGGTGGATGGGGTGGGTGGATGATGTATGTGGGTGGATGGATGGATGGATGTGGGTGGGTGGATGGATGTGGGTTGATGGATGGATGTGGGTGGGTGGGTGGGTGGGTGGGTGGGTGGATGGATGGATGGATGGATGGATGGATGGATGGATGGATGTGGGTGGGTGGATGGATGTGGGTGGGTGGATGGATGGATGTGGTTGGATGGATGGATGGATGTGGGTGGGTTGATGGATGGATGTGGGTGGGTGGGTGGATGGATGGATGTTGGTGCGCATGTACTCACGTTTGGATTTGATTGCATAGATAACAGATAGGGGGGCAAATACATTTGTATTTGAAATATTTTTACAGTTGTTAAAAGTAATTGTATTTGACATTAATGAAATGAAAGCATTTGTACTTAAACACTTTCCAAAAGTATTTGAATTTTTCTAAACTTTCAAATACTTTGGGCATGCACATCAATAAAAGGCAAGCAAGATTTTGTATTTGCCTATCTTGTTTAACTTCTTGAGAGTCAAACAATTTTATTCAGCCATTTTACATAAATACATAAATATAAGCTTAATTGAAAATATAATTTTACTTAAAATCGAACTGAACATAAATATAATGATATGAATAATTATTTGCACCAAAACAAACTATTTTATTGTGATTTTTGGAGCATTGTTGTTAGATGTTGTATATATCTTGAAATCTCCTAATGATTATGTACCAATTGGGGTGTTGAACACTGCCTAGCAAGAATTGTTTTAATAAAATTTCATATTTTCCCACAACGATAAAGGAATATATTTCAATACGAGACACAACAGCCAGCATTACAGAACCACAACCGTTTTAACACACTTTAACACACCTAGTTCCAGACAAACATGACTAAATGGCATGCACACCCAACCCTGACTGTTCGACTCCATGTGAGCTGGCCAGTACCCCGACAAGAAGTAGCAATTTCAGTTGTTTCCAGAAGGACCAAATCTTGCACATTCACCATTCATTTTCAGGACAATCCCCCATTCTTGCAGAGTTACTAGATGTATGGCCTAAGCTAGTAACCCATAAGCCAGGGGACCAAGGGAATTAATTAAATTAACACTATTTACTTTTGATATGTAATGCTTAACAAGATTTAAATAAAATCGATGCATTTACATTTTTCAGGAATCCATACAGATGGCATAATGGCCGGCAAGAGAACAAGAACTCTGGTCTATCCTCACGTTGCGGCCAGTCTTAGCGAAGAATCATTCGTAGACAACTCATACAGCAATGACAGCAGTGACAGTGGCATACGTGACATTTTGGGTATCAAACACATTCATCAAATGACGAGAAACTCTTTGTTGTGTGAGGGAAGTAAATCTCACAGCATACTTGGTACAGTGGTTAAGGCTGAGCATCAGAATGGAGGCTATGGGGATAGTTTTATGCCCAATGTGATGGGAGATGTGGAGAAAGCCGAATCCACCGATCACAGTGAGTTTGGTAGCTGTCACAAGCATAACAGAAAAAAGAAATTAAAAAAATCGACCAAAGCTGATGCTCTGTCTGATGTTGAGGAAACGAATGCCCTTGACTGCGATGAGTTGATCAGCTCTCACAAACCCAAGGGAAAAAATAAATCCAGAAAATTGAGAAAATCCGAACCTTTGTCCAATGTCGAGGAAACGTTTGCTGATAGTCTTGAATGCAGTGCAATGGTAAACTCCCACAAAAAACGTAATAGAATGAAGAAATCGAGAACATTTCCCCAATTTGACACTTTGTCCAATGTGACCAATTGGGTTCTGGAAACGGACAGCCTTGAACATGATGACACACTGTTATTGGTTGATTCCGTAAGCTCTCATAAGAGCAAGAAGAAATCGAGCAAATCTGATACTTTGTTGAGTGTGGAGGAAATGGACATTCTTGACCGTGATATATCTGTCGGCTCTCACAAACATAAAAGGAAAAAGAAATCCAGAAAGTTTGCTCAATCTGACACATTGTCTGATGTGGAAGAAACAAGCTGTGTTGATGGCAGTGCTTTGGTGAACTCTGACAAACAGAAGGAAGAAAAGAAGTTGGACACATTTTTCCAGTCTGGCAATTTGTCCGATGTGACAGATTTGTTGCAAGACGCAGACAGCGTCACCAATGACTCACAATTGTTGAGCGTTCCTGATTCAGTGATCCCCCCAAAGACCAAGAAGAAATCAAGAAAATTGGCAAAGTCTGACATGTTGCCTGATGAGACAGATTTGATGCTGGAAGCAGAAAGTCTGATTTACAATGACACGCAAACATTGGATGATTCAGTGAAGACTCACAAGAGCAAGACAAAATCAAGAAAATTTACCAAATCTCACACTTTATCCAGTGTAGAGCAAACAGAGGTTCTTGACCATAATGCATCACATAGCTCTTGCAAACATAAGAGGAAAAAGAAATCCAGAAAGTTTGCTCAATCTGACACATTGTCCGATGTGGAAGAAACAAGCTGTGTTGACGGCAGTGCTTTGGTGAACGCTCGCAAACAGAAGGAAGAAATGAAGTTGGACACTTTTTTTCAGTCTGGCATCTTGTCTGATGTGACCCGTTGGGTGCTCGAAGCTGACAGCCTCGAATACAATGACACACAAGCAGCAGTTGAGTCAGTGAACTCTCACAAGAGCAAGAAGAAATCAAGGAAATTGACAAAGTCTGACACTTTGTCTGATGTTGAGGAAACAGAGATTCTTGGTCACGATGCATCAATTGATTCTCACAGGCATAAGAGTAAAACGAAATCCAGAAAATTGGCCCAGACTGACCATTTGTCCAAAACAGAGGAACCAGAGACCAGTCAATGCAATGTGTTGCATTCAGAGCATGTTCCGGTGTGTGATCCAACAACTTTGATGCAGCAAGCAGACAGTCTCAGTAGCAATCCCTCATCGCCAGAGAAAGTTCCAGCACAGCTAACCTCTCGCAGACATAAGAGAAAAAAGAGAACATTGGCCGATCCTAACAAATTGTCCGATGTCACAAGTTGGGTGCTTGAACCAGGTAGGTACAATGACTCGGAATCATTGTGTGTTCCGCATTCTGATAGGGCAGAATTGATGCCTAAATCAGACAGGATTGATTGCAATGACTTGTTGATTGATTCAGTGAGCTGTCCAGAGAGCAACACTGAACCAACAAAATTGCCTCCATCTGAATCATTCTTCAGTGTGGAGGAAATGGTCATTGTTGAATGCAGTACTCCAATCAGCTCTCACAAACACAAGAGAAAAAAGAAATGCACAAATTTGCCACAATCTGGCCCCTTGTCCGACATAAAGGAAACAGACACTCTTGAATGCAGTGTGTTGCATTCGGCACAAGTTCACGCACCAGGCAGCTCTCACAAACATAAGAAAAAAGAGAGAAAATTGACCAAATCTTACACGTCCGATGGTGCTGATTTGGCACAGGAAGGAGATATTCTTGATTACAGTGATTCGCAGTCATTGATCGTTTCGGTGAGGTCACCTGAGAGGAAGAAGAAACCGAGAAAACTGACAAAATCTGACAAGTCTGATGGTACAGATTTGGTAAAGGAAGCAGACATTCTTGATTTTAATGACTCGCATCCACTGATCGATTCATTGAGTTCACCCAAGGGCAAGAACGAACCAAAAAAATTGACTCGATCTGAACTGTTCTCCAACATGGAGGAAATGGACAGTGTTGACTGCAATGTTTCAGTCAGCTCTCGCAAACATAAGGGACAAAAGAGAAAACTTACAAAATCTGCTGGGACAGGTTTTGTGCAGGAAGGAGACATTCTTGATTACAATAACTCACAGTTGTTGATCAATGCTGTGAGCTCACCTGAGAGGAAGAAAAAGAAACCAAGAAAACTTACAAAATCTGACATGTCTGATGATACACGCTTGGTGCAGGAAGCTGAATTTCTTGATTACAACAACTCACAATCGTTGATCGATACAGTGAGCTCTCCACACAAGAGCAAGAAGAAATCTAGAAAACTTACCACATCGGACACAGAAAGGACAGATATGGTTCAGGAATCAGAAACCCTTGATTATAATCAGTCGCAGTCACTGATTAGTTCCAGGAGAAAGAAGAAACAAACAACTCAAACAAAAGTGATCCAATCTGAAACTTTGTCCAACAAGGAGGAAACAGACTGCAGTGATACACAGTCATCGCATGTTGCTGCGTTAGTGAGCTCACACAAAGAGAAGACAAAGAAGAAATCAAGCAAATCTCCCTGCTCTGAGACCATGTCTGATGTTGAAGAAGCAGACAGCCTCGTTCCTGAAGCAACGAGCACTCGCAAACCTAAGCGGAAGAACAAATCCAGAACACGTGTGCAGCCTGAAACGTCTGAAGCGATTGTATACTCAGAAGAAAACGATGATGCAAACAGCCAGTCACAGCTCTGTGTGTCTGTGAACTTTCAACCAGCAAGTAGAAAGAAGAAATCAAAGTCTGACAGAAAATTGGCCGTAAGAAGAGAATCAAATGAGATGGTGGAGCTTGTGGAAGTGACTGGACATGCCGTAACCAGAGGGAGCGAATCAATGTCGGATGATGACATATTTAGACGGGACGGACACTTAGTTTCTGTGAGAATGGCATGTCCTACCAAAAGATGCGATTCCATCACCAGCAGCATCAACTCGACCCTGGAGAGAGCCTGGCTGGTCAAGAAGCTGCAGGAAGTCACTGATGACGACGAGAAGTTTGCAGACATCCTGCACACATATGAGACGAATATCTCTGCACCGCGCTACAAGAACACTAAACGGATCTTGCAGGAAGAAGGTGAGTAGTTCAGTTTGTTGTAATCTGGGTCATTCAACAATGGTTGTTGTACACATCTCTTTACTTATTGAATGAACCAGTTTTGGCAAAAAAGATAAGTGCGGATCCAAAATTTGAGCATCTTTGCTCCAGTAGTTTCAAGCTACAACAGTTTGAAATTGAGGACTTTGTGACCAGTTTTAAAAAATACATAAAAATATACTTCACAGGTTAATAATATTATATTTTTCACTAATCAACCTGTTCCAATCAAACTGGAATTTATAACACATTTCATAAAAATTGCTTGCGTTCACATGGAATGACCCATCTGTTATCTGCCACAGATTGTTAATTCATTATCGTCATCAATCATCATTTAGATGGAATTCATAAAAGTCACATGACATAGTATTGTGACGTTTTGCCAGCAACCTGCTGGCCTATCCACAGAATCTGTTTAAATCCATTTAAAAGTTCATGAAAATGTTTACTATTATATTTATTGGACTTGAACCCACAATCAAAATGTCTCCCATTCCGCTTTATTTTAATGTTTGACTTATGTCAACATATATAAGTATAATCACATTTTTAATCTGGTTGGACTTGGAATGCTTTGTAGCTATAAAACTTCAGACTCCAATTGAATGAGTTAGCTTGACAGTCAATTTCTTATGACTGGGAATTTTCGGTACAGATTCTCGTGTGTGTGCAACAAATGGTGGCACTTGATCGTAGAGAGTAAGTGCAATAATGAGCCATCTAAAGTAGCCACCAAAGTGAATTAAACAAAATGGCCTGATTGAAGGGGTGGCATGATTAGCAGATATTTAGATGTGCAGTTCCGACTAAATTGCGTACTATTTTGTACTGCCATTTCTGATAGGTGACATCTTTGAGAGCATATGCTACAGCAAGTATTAGCAACTGTTGACAGCACTAACTACACATGTATGTCTCGACACTGATTGTGCTATCTAACAGGACTGCATGTCAACGCGCAAAACTGGACTATTAGCGAGGACCAACAGTTGAAGACGAACTGGGAATCTTTCCAGCAGGTACGTTCCTGCATCTCATCCTAGTGACTGGATCAGTTGTGATGTTCTTTATCTTCTTCCCCTTAGGTCCTTGAAGGAATGGGGGTAACTCCACTTAATCTGATACAACGTCTCAATGAGTCATCTCTGTGATAACTCATAACCTTCTGCCATTTTCTCCCACTCTCAACTGTTCTGTGTTCATCGCTGCCCTTTCAAGGTGTCTTAACATAGTCTCTCAATCTTGATATTGGTCTTCCTCTTCTCTTTGATAAGTTCCATTTAAAAAGTAAAGGTAAGTTCTTATATAGCGCAGCATCCAGTCCTCAGGACTGCTCAAAGCGCTTTACACTTTATTCCCTGGCAGAACTGTTCAATCGAACACAATCTCAAATTCTGTGGGAAGCTTTCAGCCACGCCGCAATTAATGCACAAAAGCTATTCGTACGCAAATATCCACCACTGTCTATAGCCAGTTACTCATTCATACAGCTGAGTGAATTGGAGCAACATAGAGTGAACGAACTTGCCCAAGGTTCGACATTGCAGCACAGCATTCAAACCCGGGTTCTCTCGGTCAAGTGTTCGAAGCTCTAGCCCAGTGACGCGGGAACAAAACTAATTCATATTGGGGGGGGGCTAACGGAGCTTCGTGCTAGCACCACTGAAAAATGTTCGCTGCCGTATATCTTCACATCTTCTTTATGGCTATTCTGTCGTGGTTGGCTTGCCTGTGACATCAGAAGACAGGGGGGGTGCTTTTGAAAATTGTTTGCCTTTACACAGTTGTAACTTCTGCGTCTCGGCTGTGAATTCATGACATCCAAACAAACACGGGGGTACAGTGCTGTTGACAAATACATTTTTTTACGTGACGTCCTTGCTGTCAATTTACCTTCTCCAGCTTCTCTCCGCTGTCTCCGCAGAAATTATGACATCCGAAGACAGGGAGGGGAGGTGCTTTGGAATTTTTTTTCGCCACCACACCACCTATTACTGGGGAGGAGAAAACAATATGTCTACCCACCAATTACACACACCTTTCACAGTCAAGAAAATACACATTAATCATCTCATGAAATTTACATTTCCACCCACCATTGACGCTCGCAACAAAAAGAAACATTCACGCTCACATTTAATGGGGGGGCAGAACCATATGTCTGCATATGCCCCACCCCCCATGTTCCCGCATCTATGCTCTAGCCACTGCACCACTTCCCTCCACTGAACATTTCTCTTCGATGTGGTCTCTTCTCACAAGCGCCCATCTTCCTTCTATTGCCTTGTGCCATTTGTGTTTTCGTTCTATTGTAGGATGTAATGAAAACTTACTGTTGTGACTGAGATTTGACTGAAATGAGAGTACCGGTAACTGTTATTTTCAGTTGTATCCAGAAGTCAAAGTGGAGAAGATGCTTAGCTGCAACAGTTGGGAAGACAAGACCAATATCCAAAGGATTATCAGAGAGACAGACTTCTATGTGCAGCTAGGTGCGAATCTAATGTCAAAGCCTAACTTTGGGTAGCTTTTTAAATAACTTTATGAAGAGCCATACTGGACCATATAAACTGCTGGAGAAAACATTTGACACAGTTTCATTGGTGAAGATAATAAGTATGATTTCGATATCCACATAAGTTGTGATTAATGTCTACTGCAATTGATAATTGTCGTGAGGCAGACTAATAATGCCCAATAATACTTAGCATCAATTATCTAATGCACCATCTTATTCATATTCAATAGATTTAACACAATTTAAGCAGGTTTAACAAGATTATCCCCGAGATAATTACCCCGAGATGGCAAGTGGACAAAGGAGCCTTTCACTTATCAGCAGTTCAATGTTTTTGTCTATATCTAACCCATGCTGGGGATAATATATATATATATATATATAGTATTATATATATATACCAGGCTGCAATAGTTTGGACCATAAGGTACATTTAAAAAACTGAGGCAAAGCCAAACTACATTCACAGTGGTGAAATTATTGATTTGCATTTTGGGAAACCGCAGAGAAGTTATTACCAGTTTTAATAATGCAATTTGGAATTATTATTTGTTTTCAAATGTTTTGATGCGTGTTTTGTGTTTGAAACATAAATAACTCATTTTGCTGTTGTCAGTCTCAACACTTGAACTCTTCGGGTGGGTCAGTTCAACCACCCAAATCTTCGCGACAAATGTAGCTACATATATGGATGACACTGATGTCATTATGATACTGATATGTTGCCTCTGAAACATGATGCTCATAACTCCTTAACACCAAAATATGCGTTAAGGTCTGAACCGTCGTGACCTGTCACATATCTAGACTCTTGGGAAGAAAGAGTTACTGTCAATGCATTGAGGTGTTGTGAAACATTTCATGATTTGAAATGCCAGACATGCAGCTATTGACATTCTACTATGAATAATAACTAGACAGGACATCACATTAAATGTCAGTTTAAAAGTGACTATTTTAATGAGGCTGAAATTTGATGTGTAACATTTTATAATTATAATAATAGTAATAATAATAAGTAAATTTGTAAGGCGCCATAAATCTAGATAAGAATCTATCCAGAGGAGCTGAAAATGTATAAGTACTAAAACTGATTGGGTAGTTAAATAAATGATAATAGATTTTACGATTGGTTCTTTGTAGGGGTGAACATCCGCCGGTATCTGTGTCAGATATACAAACATGCCAGAGTAACACTCATACAGCGACAAAGGAGGTAAGAATCTGGCACAAACACAGACATATGACCACACACACACACACATACACACACACACGCGCAAGCACATGCATGCACACACGCACGCACGCACGCACGCACGCACGCATGCTCTAGGTTCAAAGCCTCTTGCTGCTGTCTCGCAGCTTGAGCAATTTTGTTCCCTCCACATTGCTTCAGTTCACTCTGTCATATAAACGAGTACGTGGCTGCAGACAGTGATGGCTCTATGCACGGCTGCCTACCATTATGAATTTTCCGTAATTACGGAAATTCACCTCAGATTACGGAATTACGGAAACTGGCGCCGTATTACGGAAATACAAATATCCGACTACAGAAAATGATACACATTAAAGAATTGCTAAGTCTATAAATAATGAAGCTCCAAATGCCCTGAAGAAACTGTCATCATTCACTTGTTACAATTTATCAACAAATATTTAGTCCACTTATTTACTCCACTACCAGTTCTACAAAGCCAGTAGTTGACATCATCCAGTGTTGTGCCTGTGTACAATGTTACAACTTTGACAGCCACCAGCCTGCTGATGACTGCTGTGGCAAGTAGCATGTGGGCATATTATTATATCTGCATCTGTCAGTCAACAGCAATTACAGCGGCCAAAAATATCAGTGTCATTATTGCACGTCTAGACATTAATAAAATTTACAGGTGTAGAATTATATAATGAAATAAATAAATTTAGATAATGTTAGGAAGAACCATTAAATTACATTAAGTTGTTATGTTTTTATGACAGTTATGAATATAATTATAAAATGTGTTAGAAGAATATAAAATAATTGTTGTAATTGCAATATATTTTTATTCAAAGTTTTCCATTTGAATACAACAATTTAACTTTGTCATTGACTATTAATAGTAATTATAATTTTTCCTGCTGTGTGTAGAATTTAGAAGCTCGTTGCATGATCATTGGGTTTTTACTGGTGATATCTTTCCCACAGTGATGCTCTACAGACGTAAACACTTGGGGGCATTTCTGGCCATGCAGGCACCTTGACAGCTGTAATTAACACAATGTTACTTATTGGATGTTGTGAAACAAGCATCCCTTTGAAGTGCTAACATGAACTTAACTGCTGACAAGAGTTACTCTGTAGCAAAACAATAATATGTTGAAACAAACTATATCTATTTTTGATAGTTAAATTAGTAACTTCCTGGATTCCCAGGCACTGTGAACAGTATGGGCTTGTCAATGTATCTACTTCAGAGAAAGGTTTGATTGGCAACCTTGTGGACCAGGGAGCGGGGCGGGATGCAAAGTGGGAGGTGTGTGTGATGGGGGGGGTCATTACGGAAATTTTTTTGTCAGGTAGGCAGCCCTGCTCTATGTGAATGGAGAGCCTGGGAGCTGCACTCTGGGTGGGTTTAAGCTAGTTTAATAAATACTTTCCCCCATCGTTTGTCAGTCAAATAACTGAAGAACATAGCTGTATCCAGAGACCCACCCACCCATCGTTTGGACGGGCCAAGTTCATTATTTGGGATGGGTTGACATTTTAGCTAAGGGTATAAAACAAATTATGTGTTATTGACCGTCGCTGTTATTTATATGTTCACTATGCTTTTAAAATGTGCGTCACTTGTGTATGCATGTATTATTGTATATGTGTGTGCATACGTGCGTGCATGTGTGTATATGTGCATACAAATGTGCATTTGGGCTAGATTGTATGTATATCTCCCGGGACATTTTTGAACTGGTGAACTTTTGATCCTGCTTATAGACCAGGCAAAGAAATTAACCCAATGTTGATGGAGCTGCACAAGCAACACAGCAACAAGTGGTCAGTGATCGCCAAGAAGATAGGAACAACAGAACGCTTGGTATCATACAGACTGAAACCAAAGGAGAATCCATATAGTGAGTATTACGGATGCACCAGTAGTCAACTCTCCATCACGTGACCTGTTGCCTAGCAACATCTCCGTCAAGTCATCAAAAACTGGAGGCCGAACACGTGTTGCGTTTGTGCATTCCGTCGTATATTTTGTTGAAATCCTAGCCACAAAAGTGTATCTTTATGACAAAAATACAAGGCAAAGTTTCTAAAGTGAAATTTTTTTATTGTTACGTACACAAACCGCAACGTACTGAAGACGTCAATGTAAAGAGGCTACCCAAAGTAACTTCAAATAACCTGTGTTTATGCAGAATGCAATACTGTTTCTTTTGCGAAGTCTGTGCATACATGACAGTTAAGGTTGTACTTCAGATTTGGGTGTTAAAACAGTTGTGTATTGACAGCAATGACAAGAATGCAGATGGGTAATAATTGTTTCAACAAAGAGTAGTTAGATAGACATGTGTTGTTTATTTTCCGACATTGTACAACATATAGTATGCATGCACGCACGCACGCACGCACGCACGCATGCACGCACGTATTGGTGTGCGTGCTATGGAATAATGAAACGCCAAGAAAGCAGTCCTAAACCATAGTTTATTGATGCGCCATCACATAACCTCGGAGACTATCATTCTAAATGGTGAATTCATGAATGGCGTTGCTATTATTGATGATTGTAGATGTTACATCGCTAAATAAGTAAAATTACAAAACAAGGTTAATAGAGGCATGGTTACAAACAGTATTATTGTGGCACAATTTGTTTTGCTAAACATCATTACTAGATCACGAGACTGTCACTTTCATTCTTATGAGTGCAAACCTGGTTTTGTTCTTTCCCTGTTGCTCATTACATTGATCATTTATACTGAAACCTGTCAGCACCAGTTTCACCGAGGTGTCGTGGCAATAGTATTCTCTATGATATGACGGCGCCTTTATTGCATTTTGAAAAAGCCTCTAACTTAACCGTAGATTCTGCGTAATGATGGATTTTCACATAAGATTATTACCTTAGTGAAATGGACCTCTAGTTGGTATTATTGATAATTCATTGCAGTATCGATGATAACTATTAACAGGTAAACTTACTGTGGATACTATTGCATCACCACAGCGATTAACACATTATAGCGATAGTTCGATATTTTGTCAATAATGACACCAGTTTCGTTGGTGCTCTAGAGAAAGGTCTCTGGTCAGCCAAAGAGGACGAGTGTCTGATTGGAGCGGTCAGTAACACTGTGGGTGATCGATACATGGAGTTGGACAAGTCAAAGTTTTACTGGCCAAAGATTGCTGAGGGTGTGCCCGGAAGAGATGCTGAGCAGTGTTACTCTCACTGGTGAGTTACGGATAACGATACAACGTATCAGTACATCGTCAAAATATTTATAATGACATTCCTGTTCAGTTTATGATTTTTTTAATTTTAGTTTGTCAGTAAAAAAAATTATATTTTAACATGCAGTTTTTTATTTCTCCTTTAATAATAATAATAATAATGTTTTTATTTCAGACAAGCATTGTGTCCATATTAGAAAAAAATACATCGATAAAAACATCAATATAAAATAGAAACAAAAATAAAGATAAAAGATAAATATGTTAATAAAACACAATATTTAAAAATTATACACAGCCGTCATCCACTGATGCCGCAACTGCGACATACTGTGTACGTCGCTAGTAACAATACTCTGAATAACTGTATTAACAGACCTGTTAATCCTCGTGATTAAGCTAAACTAGCTGTTCTGATAACACATTTACATGATTTTACATTAGCTGTAGCAAACATGGCTAGCGCTACATCTCATCGGCAGATTGTTCAATATTATGTATGAATTGTTGTAGGCAACAATAAATTGCTGAAAATTACCTTTTTTATAATTAGCCCATAGCGCACATCAATATTACTGAAATATGCAGTAAACAGCTTATTCTTTACAGCAGTAGAGCAACAATGAAATTTTTGCCATTACGTGTTACTTTTGGCATAAAGAACTTTTGCTTGCCTAAGGTCTACTGTGATTGCAGTAGTAATGAGGTTGTATATATCTATAACAATACTGCTAATGTTGTATATGCCGAAATGTGGGCTCTGTCAACCTGAGGAACAGGAGACTAGTATGGGCTCAGTCACAGGCCTGGCCTTGGGATGTAGAGCCCACATTTCTCTCTCTAACTTAATCTCTTAATAAACGTCATTCATTTGGCCTTCTTTCATCACTATTCATGACTTGTGTTGGTGCTTGCATAAATGAAATTTTTGCCATTACGTGTTACTTTTGGCATAAAGAACTTTTGCTTGAATGTCAGCCTCATCCGATAAGTCATTACAAATGACATGCTCAAGGTATTTACAAGAGATGGCAAAGTTTAACTTCTTTCCTCCTAAAGTCATTTCCTTGGCAAGTTTTGAATTTCTAGAATTGAAGCAAATCATCAGCGTATATCAGGTGATTAACAACCACAGTACCCAGACTACAACCAATATGTTGTGTGTATAGTTGTACACTCAAATTGTTCATGTAAATGTTATAAAGTAAAGGGGATAATTTTCCACCTTGCTTAGCACCGTTGCCCACTGAGAAGAAATCCGAATAGGTAGATCCCCATCGGACACATACACATTGGTTATTGAACTCATTACTGAGTATTCTTAGAATATATTTCGGTACGTCTCGCTGTTCTAATTTCGTTAACAGCTTATATTGATTGACTCGATCAAATGCTTTTGATGCATCCAGAAATGCAACATGCATAGCTGAATCATGTTTAGTGTAAAATCTTAATAATTCCTTAACAGTAAACACACACAGCTCCGTTCCGTGCTTTGGCTTAAATCCAAACTGATAAGGCGTAGTTTGCAAGTATATTTCCATTCTGTTGAATATCACAGTATCTGTTATCTTGGAACATATGTTAGAAAGGCATATTGGCCTGTAATTACCTTTATCATTTACCCATCTATTTTTATCTAAAAAGTTAATAACCAGTACAATAACAGACTCTGAGACTGATTTCGGAACATAACCATGCACCATAATACAAGTCACAAAGGTTGATAATAGCATCACAATTTGAGCATCGGCGAACTTGATGTGTTCTGCAGTAATACCATCCAGCCCTGGTGACTTATTGCATGATAATTCATTAATAATACCCATCATTTCAACTGCATCGACAGTAATTCCATTATTGTCATTGATGGAATCAAAGTGAACATTGTCTCAGCGGCTACCCTTCACATCGTTAAATATATTTTCGTAGTGGTGCTTCCACATTGACCCAATATCGACATCACCATGTATACCATCAATGTTCGTTGGTAGTTTAACTTTACTGTTCGTATGGTTCTTAATTTCCTTCCAGAACTGTTGATTATCTTTTTGACATAACTTTTGTGCAATGGAATCAGCTATAAAAAATTCTTTATCTTTTTGACATTTTCTGACCGCCTGCTTAAATTTGCTTCTGGACAATTTCATGACATTAAAAACATCACGTTGTCTAGGTTTTCCAACCTGTCTCCACAGCCAGTGGGCATCACAAGCTGCACTGTGCAATTCTTTCACACTCTCATTTCATCCTGGTTCAACATCATATTTATAATCAAGGGAAAAGTTGAAACTTCAAAATTTTTAAATTAGTATTTAAACAAATATGGTGTATTATGTCCCAGATCCCAGATGGGGGCTAATCAACGTCATTTTTATTAGTCCTTGGGGCTGAAGGTCCAACGGACTAATGCCATCACTCTGTGTCCGGCGTGCGCCTTCCGCCGTGCACCTTCCGCCGTTAGCTGCCATATCTCAAAAACCGTTCAGTAACTTTTTCTATAATTTTGCATAGACATATCTATGCACGAGAAATCTGTATTTGGGCCCAAAAAACTGGTAATTTTTGTCATATTTTGCCTATTTTTTCCAAAACTCTTCAGTAACTTTTTCTCAAATTTTGCACAGACATTATATAATAATAATAATTCCGTTTTTTAATATAGCGCTTTTTAAGTAGGTAAATACTAATCAAAGCACTTCACATACTAAAATGACGTGTTGGCTAAATGTTAAAATATAAATTAATTAAATAAATAAGCTAAGATAAAAAAAATACATAAATAAAAATAAATAAATTAGAGTGTAAAAATACAATTTCAAACAATTAAATTAAAAACCAATCAATACTATAAAATAGAAACCAGTGTCATTTAGATGTTGCAGCAATGCTTGCATCAAGGCATGTAGTGCATGCGAAATAGATGGGTTTTAAGTTGTTTCCAGAAAGCCGCCAATGTTCCAACCGATCGCACACACTTTGGCAAGCTATTCCACATATGCGAGCCTGTCACTGCAAAGCTGCCCTGTCCGATAGTTTTCTTAGACACCATCACTGCAAGAAGCGTTGCGTCACTCGCCGATCGCAATGCACGTGTGGGCGCGTTGCAAACTATCGCACAGTTGAGGTAGTTCGGGGCTAAGCCATGCAGGATCTTAAATATGTAAGTAATTCTTATTCTGATCGGCAGCCAATGCAGTGATTGCAGAATTGGTGTGATGTGATCTCGCCGTCTGACACGGTTGATGAGGCGAGCGGCTGAGTTCTGTGCTCGTTGAAGTCGGTTGGTCTGTCCATTGTTCAATCCACCGAGTAGAGCATTGCAGTAGTCGAGGCGACTTAGCACAAGACAGCGTACTGCAGCATGGCACGCGTCTTGCGTCAGCAGGTGACGAATTCTGCCGATCAGGCGTAGATGGTAGTAGGCCGAAGAACAGTAGCTGGAGACGAGGCGGTCTAACTGCATGTGTCGGTCGAAGTAACAGCCTAGATTTCTCGCTGCATCTGTTGATTGCAAGGTAAGTCCAGGTAGTTCCAAGCTGGGGCTGCCGTAAACACGTAGATTGTGCGGTGACTGCAGCACGATAAACTCAGTTTTATCATTGTTGAGTTTAAGTTGATGAATCAGCATCCAGGCTCTAATCTCGGCGATGCACTGGATGTGGTAGTGCCACTATACACAAGAAATCTGTATTTGATTGAATCAAATTTCCACAAAATGCAAAATTTGTATACTATCTAGTGATGTGGTTTTGAGAAGGGCCCTTGAGACCACCTGCTAACAGAAGATTTTGTGTATTGTGCCAGAAACAGAACCTGGCAGCTATTCCCCGTCCCAAAACATTTGTTACATGCGGAGTCTGTGTCTTGTCTATTTTTAAGCAGTTGTTTTATATGGAGTTGGACGTTGTCTTTTCTGTAATGTAATTATAAGCAGGATGTTTGTTAAATTACCAGGTAGTTATTTTTAGGCCACAGAAAAGTAATTCCCGGTTTCTCATCAATGCATGTATATAAGTCACACAGCTATACCCTTTTGCTACAACATCTGTCACATGTGGAGTCTCTGTGTCTTGCATGGATATCTATTTTTATGCAGTTGTTTTATATGGAGGTTGGAGGTTGTCTTTTCTGTTATGTAATCATAAGCAGGAAGTTTGTGAAATAAGTTATTCTTAGGCCACAGAAAAGTATTTCCCGGTTTCTCACCAATGCATGTATTTAAAAAATAGGTGCCACAACATTTAATTTTCTATTCTAATTATTCCTCTAAATGCAAGACATGGTGGAATAAGAAACTGTTTCTGCCCGGCAGAAACGGCAACAATAGGAAGTACATGCCATTGATGGGCAAACGTGTTCTTTTTATAGAAAACGTCAGTTTCTTTCTGTACCTGTCTACGTATGATAACCATTTGTCCGCCCTGCTCACAATAAACAAGAAACATTACAAGAATGATAAAAGGAAGATCACTGCCACTTAACTTGTCGATTATTATTATTATAAACTGCTACTGCTTGGTGGACAGTTAACTAGAGGCTCAAGTTCAAATACATCAGGCTTTTTTCACACCTACTTGGTAGTTTAGGCTCAGTAGTTTGCTGGCAGCCACTAAACCTATAGTCTTGTGTAAAAAGGATAGTTGGCAGAAGAACTAACTTCAAAACACCATTGCATCCATTTAGCCAGGCAGCAGTCACACTGTCCCAATGTCTGCTGCTATGTTTGTATATATAGGCTTAATGATCCCAATACACCAATATGTTGGCACAATGTCAGATAATAGAACTAGGTTAAACATCTTAACAATAACTATAATTAGTTCTGTGGGGCTGTTTTTAAGTATTCATTTATAACATTATCAATCTGTCCTCTTTGTTTTACACATAAAGACATAATCTGGCATAACTTTATAAGTTTTTGTAGCAGCACATTTGTACTTCCAGTGTATCATTGCAACATAACATACACACTGTGTGCCACATTTGAATGTCATGCATGTAATGTTTCCATGCAATCCATTTGTATATGTAATGTAAAACTTCAAGAGCCATTTTCTTCATTTTCACTTTTTGACCCTTACCATGTTCAATGATCCATAACTTCGCAAATTTTTGTAGCAGTCATAATTTTTGAAACCGTGTAAAGCACCCTACCCAACCTTTACAAGAATGTAAGAAAACAATGTTACAATTTTTCTGACTTATCACTCATTTTGTCAGCCGGGGTCACATATAAACGTATTAGTCCAAAGGACTTCAGGGCCTGTTGGCCCATTTTTTAATAGGTCTCGCAATACGTACCATATTGTGACTCGTGTATGACTCGTGTATGATTCATACAAGAGTGCTTTTGTTTTCATCCCTAAGATTGTGGGTGAGGTTGTATTCAATATTAGTCCCTCATTTTTATGCAAGCAACAACACAGAGTCCAATATAGTGATGAAAAAAGGCCAAATGAATGACGTTTATTTATTAACGTGATAAGAGAGAAATGTGGGCTCGACATCCCAAGGCCAGGCCTGTGACTGAGCCCATACTAGTCTCCTGTACCTCAGGTTGACAGAGCCCACATTTCGGCACATAAAACAAGCAGTATTGGTATACATGATATCATATATCAAACAATGTCATTACTGCTAAAATCACCATAGACCTACTGCACAGTAAAATACTAGCCCCCTCATTTTTGTGCCTTCATTAGTGTTGTAATGTACAGCTCTCAGTAGTCGTGACGTTGTTGGTGTTTGTCACATGACAGCAATTCTAAGAATGTCGCGGGAAGGTTGTAGCCATGTCCTTGTGGATAGCTGATCACCGTTTTTGAATCTCAGTAGCTTTGCTGATCTTTTTTCATCAGAAGTTGTTCTCTCTGGTGACCACTGTGACATTTTTGGCTGTGGCACCTTATTAACTTGGGTGTTCATCTGATCTACAATCTTCCCACGACCATCTTAGAACTGCTGTCAAGTGACAATCACCAACACTGGAAATGTTGTGTGAGCAAGAGCAGATTCAGGTAAATTAATATTTTGGACTCTTGACCAAGAGAACCCGGGTTTAAATCCAGTGCTGCGGTGTCGAACCTTTGGCTAGTTCATTCTACGTTGCTCCAGTTCACTCAGCTGCATGAATGAGTACCTGGCTATAGACAGTGGTGGATGTTTGCGTACGAATAGTCTCCACACATAAATTGCAGTGTGGCTGAATGCTTCCCAGAGAAGTCAAGATGGTGTTCGATTGAACAGGTCGCCAGGGAGTAAAGTGTAAAGCGCTTTGAGCAATCCTGAGGACTGGATACTGCGCTATATAAGAACTTACCTGTTTGTAGGTTTTGTGTAATTCATCTGAGGCTGAAGAGGGGACTCGACGGGGTATCACGTGGCGTTCGCAAAAGGCAGACATACAGCTTTAGCAACAAACAGCTGATTGAAAGGTACGTCTATATATCAGTGTGAGTAGTTTCTAAAGGTGGTGTTACCCGTGGATGATGTTTAACACAGCTCACTGGTTTTGGATTGCCTCCTGGAGTGTTTGATCGGAATTCATATTGCGAAGTTGACCAACTCATATTTCATGTTTAATATAATATGTTTCGCTTAAAGACTAAGTGAAATTAAATTTTAAATGTCTTTGAAACTTTGTATGCGTAAAGTTAATACTCTTGTCAAGTAATGTGCCAGATATGAAGCCTATTCATTGCAAACTGATGTCACTAAGACTGCTCAAACGTGGTCATTAATAAAATTGTGTGTCACAACGCAACCAGCCCATCAGATGTTGCTGACGCCACCACAAGTAACTTTAGCACGGCGAGCGGCGGTGCGGCTTGTTGTTTCAGAATGTACGTGAAATTGCAGTTGCGGAATTTAATAGTTTTTATCACCGTAAAGATAATAATCTTATCTACAAGTTTGTCGCAGTATGTACACAGGAACTGTGTTAACTTTTTTGAGTTATTGCTGTTTGAACATCACGAATGCTCAATCTTTCATTATATCCGCTGAGCATTTGAGATGTTCAGACGGCAGTAACTAAAAATAAATCAAACGTACATCCAGTGGCATATTTGTAGATACGATTATTATCTATACTGTGATATCAACAAAAATTAAATCCCATTTCGAGTTTGAGTATTCGCATTCTTCAAACGACAATAACTCAAAAAGTTTGTGCATCCAGAGATACGTGTATTGGTAAGATTAATATCTTTATGGTGATATAAAATAATATAAAATTCAGCGATTGCAGTTATACGTACAGCCTGAGACACCAACCCCTATAGATGTGCACCATGCTAAATCCTAGCGGTGTTTCCTGCGGTGACGTCACTTTGGTGACACAACAAACTGTGCAGAAAATGTGCAGAAAAGTGCAACCAAAAGGGGTCTGGAACAGGATGACAGACACTATTTTAGAGTATATTTAATTCAGATTGAGAATAAAAAAGGTTCAGTTCGCTTAGTCTTTAAGGCCACACACTCCAACGCAGTTGAAATGGTATTTCTTTTTTTTAAATACTCAAAATGTGCTTCTGACAGATTTGGATGGCTTTGTTTGCTATCAATAAAGTAAATTTTTATAACAGTTACGTACCTCCAAATACTGTTATTCATAGTTCAAGCGCGCTGATATCAAATAATCAATCCCTTTATTCATCCATCATTGATGGCTTTTTCTTAACACTATTTTTAGTGTTAACAGTAACCAAAATAATCAGGTTTTTTAGTGTTACTGTTAGCCTACTTTTCTGTATACAACTGGTAAAAAGACGTCTGAATGGACTTTGTTCAGATTTATGGTGCCAAATAAATGTATTTATTGTTACTATTATTTAACTTGTAGCATTGACAGCTCGGTAATTGACACCACCTGCCATATCAATTGGACAAAGGTTCGCGAACTTATGGACAGGTAAGTTTAACAAGATTTAATAAAATTGCCATCCAGTGCCACAAGCTCCAGACGGCATGCCGACAAGGAAGCCTTTGGCTTATCGAGAGTCCAACAATTTTCCACCTACGTATAGTCCACCCTCGTCAGATAGCTGTCAGTTTTATTATTGAACATATTCACACTGCTAGCATTAACACAATCATCAGATGGTTTGTTTAGTTATTTATTGACCGCTTGTGAGAATGAGTATTTTCTCACATCTAACCTACAGTGTTCTTTGATTAATGCTGCATTGGTCCCTCTGGTTCTACTGCTTTCTTTAAGTTTGAAGAAAATTCAAGTTCAAGATGTGTATATCATAGTTTTCCCACTGTGGTAAAGGAGATCACACTGGAAGGAAAGAACAAACAAATAATACTTTAGCCTGGTTATCTAATCATTAACTGTATCTAGTTATAATCGAAATAGTGTGTTTATATATTTGTATATGCACATATATAATGATATGTGTCTATGTTGGGATATGTTAACGTTTTCTCTTAGACTGTTTTCATCTCGGACACCAAACCTTTCACGGGTTAATCTATGACACATCAGAAGAAAATTAACACCTTTATTTTTCCCCAAATTGCCATCGGTGAAAAATTCCAGTGTTAGGGCCGCACTTTTGACGGACATAAATCAGTTGTTTTTAATGTTACGCATATTTTCTGTGATTGCTCCAAGGAGTGTCATTCAATTTTTGATCATGCAAAGAACTTCAAATATTAAATGTCATTTACAAATTCTCTGGGAAACCGCATGCTGCTTATTTATGTACATATGTAGTGCTATCTAGAAGATGGGCATTTTTGTCAGCTGTCATAATCCACCAATGTAGATTGCTAACCCTCCCACATTTCGTTGACCCTTTCTTTTTGTTTGAAAGGTGTCTTCCTACATATTATTGTTAAGTCTGTAAGAAATATAGTTTCATTTCGCCATCATCTAAAAATCTATCTTTTTAATACTGCATATCCTCCTTAGCTTCTTAGCGATTCCATCCGTCTTTTGACAACTTTTGTTCGGTACTTGACAATGAAAATGCTTAATCCTTTGTATTTGTTGCGCCACTAGCTCTGATTTTTTGAGGATGTTGGCGCTAAAGGAGTAATTCCATTATTATTATATGATAAGACAGAAATCACTTGTATAATAATAAATGGGTCTTCGGTAATCATTAAGGATTGGTTTTATTTCAGGAGCCTTCCCATTACAGTGTTTCAACATCGCTGGTATTCGTTGGTGAGAAACATCCCTGGCCACAGGAAGACCTTCACTGGTGAGTAGAGAGAGGTTACACAGACAGAAAGAGAGACAGCAGCAAACATGACACAACACAACATATTGCTTAACATTCGACAGGATAGTTCATTTTTATACAAACAATTTCTTTTTGACATATCCAATACATGGTTTTTCCTTGTACTAAGTAGTTGTAGAGTATTTTATCAGCATGGCAACGTCTTTAGTACATGCAACATTAGATGCTGACGAAAGACTCTACGGCTACAAGGTAAAATCACATATTGGATAGGTGAAAAAGAAATTGTTTGCATAACACAACCTAGCTAATGGGAACAAACATCACCCGATGGCTGAGAGGAATAACACAACCCCACAACTGACACTGACAGGAAGGTGCTGATGGTGATAATGTCTTTGCTGTAGAAATCATAGAACACCTGCGACAACGTGGAGCTGAGACGCGTATGACTAAACCAACACCAGGCCGTGGCAAGGACACATCGACATCTTCCATTCATTCTGATGATGATGAACATCGCATTCATAGCGACGATGATGAACATCGCATTCACAGCGACGGTGATGAACATCGCATTCACAGCGACGGTGATGGACATCGCATTCTCAGCGACGGTGATGAACATCGCATTTACAGCGACGATGATGAACATCGCATTCACAGCGACGATGATGAACATCGTATTCACAGTGACGATGATGAACATCGTATTCACAACGACGATGATGAACATCACATTCACAGCGACGATGATGAACATCGCATTCACAGTGACGATGAACGTCCGATTCACTCTGACAGTGAACATACCATTGACTCTGATGATGAACACCCCATTCACTCTGACAGTGAACATACCATTCACTCTGATTGACTCTGACAGTGAACGTACCATTCACTCTGACAGTGAACACCCCATTCACTTTGGTGATGAACATGTGTAGACTGTCACAACTTCACTGTTCTACTTTGCATTCTGATACGAAATCACAATTATCTGCTTTTGCTATACACAATGATTGTAGAAAGTGTGTCAACGTGGTACCAAGTTGGCATTGCGTAATGAAGCAACCACCAGATGTCACATGTTCTATGGTTCTCCTTAAGCCAGACTTATCCGAGATATCATAATGGATCCGTGTACACTTTATCTGGATAATTATTTAGATTTGCCCAAGCTATTTGATGGCATTTAATTTTTTTTCATGTAAATTCTTGTCGCAATATCAATGCTTTATCTGAACATAAATCAACTCAAATTTTAGTAGCCATAGTTTCTCATTGTAATTTCTGTACTATTATTTCTGTTTGCTCAGATTACTTGGTGGTAGTTTTCTAATTTTTATATGTAATTTATGTGGAAAAGTCAGTGTTTTTAACTGAGCATAAGTCTGCAGGTTTATACTACTAATCTTTTACCAGCAAACATAATGTTGTACTTCCAAAGAGTTAATGACAGTCATCATCATAACACCTGTATGAAAAATTGCAATTTCAAAATAAGATTTAGTAGGACTACTAAAAAAGCGGAATGTATCAGTATTAAGGGATGAAACATGTGGAATGACCTGTGTGCGGACATTAAATTGTGCTAGTCTACTTATCATTTCATTTTTTTATGTTTGTTATTACAGGTATATATATCAACTACCATATCTTCAAGTAGATTAAATCTAGCTTAATTTTAAGTTATATATTGTGTATGCAATGCATCAACGTACAGCAGCTGTGTAGTGTGGGGAATGGTATTTATAAGTTTATAACTCCTTGCATTTCCTTCAACATTTTATTATTATACTATGCTTAACTATTATTTTTCATTGTTCCACTGTTTATGGTGGCTTAGCTTACAAATGTGCATGTATACACCTTATTTGAAATAAATTTAATTAATTAATTCATACAAATTTGAAGCGGTGCAGTTAGAATAAATGAGCGTATTCTACTATACATAACGAATCACAATTGTATGTACAGATTAGAAAAGGAAATATAATTTGCACAACACAATAGATCAGATATGATTTGGTTTCTCTAATCTAGCATTTTGTTTGAATGAGCAGTGAATGTAGACTGTAGAGTTTGTGTAGATAGATAATGATCTAATGCAATTTTTCACCAAATAATAAACAACTTTATACAGATTAAAATGATCATGTCTGGTTCTGCATTATTATGTTAACATAAAATAATTATGTTGAAGATATATACCTGCCAAATTGCTTTAATAAGCTTGAAACATTGTTTTCAATTTGAATGTTTCATGCATGAAAGTACAGCTTGCAAAGTACATTTGATTCATCTAAGTTCCGTACGTTTATGCTGGCAATATTCGAGGAGTGTTCTAATTCTGCTAGCACCTCTCTCTTGGGAGGGTGATCTCAGTAATGAAGCAGGCAAGATCACGGTGTGATAAGGTGTTTTTCTGTTGTACCTTAGTCTACATAACTACAATCGCTTTCCATTTGGTGAAAAATTGCATCGTGTTGTCATTTTGTGAAGGATCGGTCTACAAGGCATGTTGGATTGGTGAAAAAGGACATGTAGGGATGAAAGCAACAATTTCAGGATTTTATATATTTAGAAACAAAACTTAATATACTTACATTTTGAAAATTATAATATACAGTTAGTAATTATTAAACGAGTGCTTTTGGTACGTTTTGTTTTGATTAGGTACAATTTGACACTTGTGGAATCCAAATTTTTCAAAACTTGTATTGCAGGGTTGGGTCATTTCAACCAACCATAACTTTGCAAATAATTGACTTACAAGTCAGACATTGATATCCTTGTCAGGCTAAAATGTTGTCATTTGGGATAATATCTGTAACTCTGTAATTTACCATATGGTCCAAACTACCATAACTGGTTACATAGGGGACACTAACTAATCGCTGTTCCGGAAAACATTTAGGATCTCACTGTTACAATTATGCTTATAAAAGTAAGAGCAAGATAATCAGGGACTAACTGCAAAAAACAGGGATTTTTTCATAAATAATATATGAGGCTATCCGTAGAACAGTACAGAAGCTTGTGTTCAGGAATCTGCTCCATTATATTTCCAACTTCAAGCGCATGTCACACAATGCAAAATGGTTTTCTGAAAGAATGTACATACAATTTTTTTTGGTAATCTCTTTAATAAATATTACATCAATATGTTTTGTAAACACTGCGTCAACTGTACTGTTGTAACTGTAATACAATGCACATTAAGTATCAAAATACATAAACAGGACACGCAGCAACCAGGCGCTGACAAGAAAACTTCTCAAAGTGTCTGTATACTGTATAGTACGTCTGTGCAATTCCACATCTCCAGATGTGGACATACGCACAAATGTCTACAGTTCCGTATCATCAATTCCCAACTAACAAACAAGTCCTTTCACTAAAATTTAAACAAGTCGTGTTTTCACTGAAATGTAACAAAACGGTGAATGAGCCATTTCACAGACTGCTGAACATTCTTCAGCGTAGTTAAGTTTACTGAATAGATTTCTTGTTATCATATCCAATAGTTAAATATATGTATAGACTTTTATCCTTCTTATGAAGATGGCTTCAGTTTAAGCTACGTCCCATTTAGATAACAACATCATGCATGGATATGAAAAACTAAGGCAACAATGAACCAAAATGAAGGGAACTATGAGATTAAGTATACATGCAACAATGTAGTACAACTGACATGTCGAGTGTACAAATGACGCTGTCTTGTTAAGAAGGGTGAAAGTCTGTACACAAATAATTTTTTGGATAATAGGAAATGTATGAAATCATACAATTGGAACGATTAAACAGAAACCAACGTAATGCTGAGACCCTTCAACGATTCAAAACAGAAGTCCGTCCAAAACAAACAGTGTATGGATGTATGACATGCATTGACTCAGACATCTGCCTTGGGCAATGGTTTAACCAGCATGCTCTCAATGCATTCAAACACAATATGCGGGTCCTGATCGGCGTTGATATGCTGAGCGTCCGTGTAGAAATCAGCCAGTTCGTCCATGTAGGCGTTATACCGAGCGAGACGTTTCTTCACGGCAGTCTGTTGGTCACGTGGGTCTACCACCAGTCGTTCCTTCATCTCCTGTGTTGGAGGGGGATTGTAGAGTATGTGGTAGCGCTCCCCGGTCACTGGGTCGGTCGCCCGCAGAGTCAGTCTCTCGATCACAGAATCGTTGGGAACGTCGAGACAAAACACCCTAGAACACAGGTTGACAGATATTTCTCGTCATTATAATGTAAAATTTATTTTTATACAAATGTTCATTGGAACCTCCCTATTAAGGTCACCATTGAGAATGGACAAAAGTGACCTGAATAGCAAGGTGATCGTATTAGCGGGACTAGTGTCCTCTACTTTCCTGTATGTGGAAATAATTTGTGACTGTTTAGGGTGGCCTTAATTGTGAGGTGGCTGTGAAATGAGGTTCCACTGTATATGTGCCAGATTTTTTTGGGGGGTAGGGGGGCTCCCGGATTTGTTGTGAATCTCCCAGTCTCACAGAATAGTAGCAGATCCCCTTTTTGTATTAATCAGACAAGATCACTCCAACAGCACCCCCTTCTTCCACTATCCAACCCAACAGGACCGAACTGTTGTCTCATGAAGAATCTCCAACAGCACCCCCACCCCAATCTTCTGAAGTCCAATCCAACAGGACCGAACTGTTGACTCATGAAGAATCTCCAACAGCACCCCCACCCCAATCTTCTGAAGTCCAATCCAACAGGACCGAACTGTTGTCTCATGAAGAATCTCCAACAGCACCCCCACCCCAATCTTCTGAAGTCCAACCCAACAGGACCGAACTGTTGACTCATGAAGAATCTCCAACAGCACCCCCACCCCAATCTTCTGAAGTCCAACCCAACAGGACCGAACTGTTGACTCATGAAGAATCTCCAACAGCACCCCCACCCCAATCTTCTGACGTCCAACCCAACAGGACCGAACTGTTGTCTCATGAAGAATCTCCAACAGCACCCCCACCCCAATCTTCTGAAGTCCAACCCAACAGGACCGAACTGTTGACTCATGAAGAATCTCCAACAGCACCCCCACCCCAATCTTCTGAAGTCCAACCCAACAGGACCGAACTGTTGACTCATGAAGAATCTCCAACAGCACCCCCACCCCAATCTTCTGAAGTCCAATCCAACAGGACCGAACTGTTGTCTCATGAAGAATCTCCAACAGCACCCCCACCCCAATCTTCTGAAGTCCAACAGGACCGAACTGTTGACTCATGAAGAATCTCCAACAGCACCCCCACCCCAATCTTCTGAAGTCCAATCCAACAGGACCGAACTGTTGTCTCATGAAGAATCTCCAACAGCACCCCCACCCCAATCTTCTGAAGTCCAACCCAACAGGACCGAACTGTTGACTCATGAAGAATCTCCAACAGCACCCCCACCCCAATCTTCTGAAGTCCAACCCAACAGGACCGAACTGTTGACTCATGAAGAATCTCCAACAGCACCCCCACCCCAATCTTCTGAAGTCCAATCCAACAGGACTGAACTGTTGACTCATGAAGAATCTCCAACAGCACCCCCACCCCAATCTTCTGAAGTCCAACCCAACAGGACCGAACTGTTGACTCATGAAGAATCTCCAACAGCACCCCCACCCCAATCTTCTGAAGTCCAATCCAACAGGACCGAACTGTTGTCTCATGAAGAATCTCCAACAGCACCCCCACCCCAATCTTCTGAAGTCCAACCCAACAGGACCGAACTGTTGACTCATGAAGAATCTCCAACAGCACCCCCACCCCAATCTTCTGAAGTCCAACCCAACAGGACCGAACTGTTGTCTCATGAAGAATCTCCAACAGCACCCCCACCCCAATCTTCTGAAGTCCAATCCAACAGGACCGAACTGTTGTCTCATGAAGAATCTCCAACAGCACCCCCACCCCAATCTTCTGAAGTCCAATCCAACAGGACCGAACTGTTGTCTCATGAAGAATCTCCAACAGCACCCCCACCCCAATCTTCTGAAGTCTAATCCAACAGGACCGAACTGTTGACTCATGAAGAATCTCCAACAGCACCCCCACCCCAATCTTCTGAAGTCCAGTCCAACAGGACCGAACTGTTGTCTCATGAAGAATCTCCAACAGCACCCCCACCCCAATCTTCTGAAGTCCAATCCAACAGGACCGAACTGTTGACTCATGAAGAATCTCCAACAGCACCCCCACCCCAATCTTCTGAAGTCCAATCCAACAGGACCGAACTGTTGTCTCATGAAGAATCTCCAACAGCACCCCCACCCCAATCTTCTGAAGTCCAATCCAACAGGACCGAACTGTTGACTCATGAAGAATCTCCAACAGCACCCCCACCCCAATCTTCTGAAGTCCAATCCAACAGGACCGAACTGTTGTCTCATGAAGAATCTCCAACAGACCCCCACCCCAATCTTCTGAAGTCCAACCCAACAGGACCGAACTGTTGACTCATGAAGAATCTCCAACAGCACCCCCACCCCAATCTTCTGAAGTCCAACCCAACAGGACCGAACTGTTGTCTCATGAAGAATCTCCAACAGCACCCCCACCCCAATCTTCTGAAGTCCAATCCAACAGGACCGAACTGTTGACTCACAAAAAATGATGTTATCGATGAAATCATCTGACAAGTCACCAACCAATATCAAAGATAATAGTTTTAATATTGGTACCTATAAAAAATTTGTAATACGAATGATGTTATTGATGAAATCACCTGACAAGTGACTCGACCAATATCAAAGAAAGCAACTACTTTTATTATTAGAACCTATAAAAACACTAATAGGAATTATGTTATTGATGAAATTGCGTGATGAGGGACCCAACCTATTTCAAAGAAATCTACTAGTTTTAATATTGGCACCTGTAAAAAAACACTTTGTAATAGGAATGATGTTATTGGTGAAATCGTCTGGCGAATGACCCAACCAATATCAAAGAAAGCTACTAGTCTTAATACTGATACCTATAAAACACTTTGTAACATAAATTATGTTATTGATGAAATCGTCAGACAGGTGACCTGGGCCATGTGTTTCATACTGAATGTAGCAGCCGTGTCTGTTCGTACCTGTTGGCTACGAAGCCCTCAAATGACAGTTGTTCTGCCTGTTCTCGGCTTCTGGGGTAGCCGTGTAACACCCAACCTCGGCTGACACAGTCCACCTGACTCAGTCTGTCCGACAGGATGCTCATCAGGATAGCATCTGGCACTGTAGGCAAACAAACATTTAAATGCACAAGTCACACGCTTGCTTTTTACTGTTTGTCATCAGTCTGGGTAATATTTAATTATATAATATTTTTTTTATTTAATTTATTAATTCAACATAAGTACAAAGTGTAATTCCAATAAAGCTGTAAACATGCACATTTATAAGCTAATCCACCATACACAGTGGAAAAATGAAAAATATAGTTAAGCACTGAACAATAAGAAAATGTTGAAGGGAAATGCAAGAAGTTATAAACTTATAAATAGCATTCCCCACACTATACAATTGCACTGGTACAATACATATATAAAATACATAACTTAACAAAATTACGTTAGATTTAAACTACCTGAAGGTATGGAAGTTGATGCATAATAACAGACATAGAATCAAAACATGAATTCATCATATCTTTGCAGGAGTAAAGAGTTTTTATGGAGTTTTAAATGTTTGAGTACCAATGGCATCTGGCATTGTAGGCAAACAAACATGTATGTAGACAGGACATACACTTGCATACAAATTACCGGTAGTATTGTGGACAATATTTGATATTTAATCAAATTGATGAATTGCATCAGGATGGTATCTGGCACTATAGGCAAACACAAATGAATAAGCAATATACAAACTTATTAAAACTATTACATGTGGTGCTACAGGCAAACAAACTCACATAAATACATAGGTTACACTTTTGCATATTAAATAAAATATGTTATTCGCAAATATATTCAGTTATCTAAACTAATTGATTTTATGATTTTATAGTATTTAAATGCATGTTTATTGTCAAAGCTATTTCATGGAGGTTAAGTTGGCAGACGATCACAATAGTTTGCCTCCTGTACATACCCTGCAGGCCTTTAGTGACGTATGCTTTGCACGCACCACCCATTTTCGAGTCGTCTGCAATCGCTTGTTTGATCAGTTGACCACAACGCACTATAACAAATAATTTTGTGTGGACATAAATCAGCTGTAAAACAAAGCGAGTAGTTAGCAAAACGATGTGTTGGTAATAACTGTCATGTTGTCTTTGGCTAGGTCAATAAACTTATTGGTTAATCGAGTGAGTGAGTAAGTGAGTGAATGAGTGAGTGTCCCGCTCCATGATGTCATGCTCAATGGTTCTGGTGCTGTGCGTGTGTTAAATATCTTGTTGAGTGACCAGTACCATGAATTTGGCCAGATGAGCGTTCCCGGTGCCCAGGGATGGAGGTGGATTGTCACACATAATATATGAGTTTCCTGCCATATTGTCGGCCATCTTGACACACCCATCAGACACATATGACAACAGGACAACATGCTGCCAAAGCCTAAGCCTTGAAGTTATTGACAGTGAGCTACTAAACCTTACATTTATTTAAATTCTGAGTAACAGTAATGTCATAAAACAGTTACAACTGTTATTTATAAAATATATTAATGTTTTTCCAAAACCTAGTAAAATATTTAACTTTGTTATGTATGCCGATGATGCCACCTTATTTAGCTCCCTCAACTGTTTTCGTGATAATTCACCCAAAAAAAATACTGATTCGACAATAAATGATGAACTGCTAAAAATACATGAATGGTTAAACATTAATCAATTGTCATTAAACAGAAACAAAACTAAATATATGACTTTTCATATGCCAAATCAAGTTGTTAATAACCAAATAAAGTTGTTAATAAATGTTACTTAACATCAATGGTACAATCATCGAAAGGGTAGAAAAATAAAATGTGTAGACCTGACCTTAGATACACATTTAAATTGGAACCATAAGTAAATACAATTATCAAGAGAAAAAAAAGAAGAGAACTGCAAAGAAGAGAGCAGGAGGGAGAAAGAGACCTCGATCATCATTGTAAACAACAAAATAGTTGTAGATAAAAGGAGCAGGCTGAGAGGGAGCAGACCCTCAGATGAAAACCAACATAGGCAATAATGCACAAATGTTAAATTTCACCAGTTCTCTCAGCACATGGACATTTTGACAACGGCACATGGAGTGTTTATTTTATTAATTGTTGTTACACAAATGCACAAAGTATTGTTAATAAAATGGATGAAATCAAGGTAACACTTCAGGAATACAAACCAAAAATAGTAAGTATTACAGAGATGGGCAAGTGCAGCAATTACAGATGCTTTCTTCAAGTTACCAGACTATGAATTGTATCGATGCGATAGGACAGACACAGTAGGAGGTGGTGCCATTCTAGTGGTCCACAAGTCTCTACCATCTCACCCTCGCAGGGAGTTGACAGAGTCTGGTTTCAGTGACTCGGCATGGTGCAGTGTCATGTTGAACATTAGTGATATGTTGTGGATGGGTGTGCGCCAGAGACAAGCAGTAATGTCAATAACAATGAACAAATGTTACACCTTCTGAACTTGGTGGATGGGATAGGTGCATCACTTCTTTTGTTAATGGTGGACTTAAGTTCTATTTTTAAATCATGCATCAAGACTTAAATGCCTACTAATTAAACTGGGAACTAAACCCAACTGCTTTCATATACAACTACAGCACCAGGAGGACAACAGAGTTATACTCATTCATGAATTTGCCCAAATATGTCTTAGATACAACTTGCCACATCATGCGACATGTCATCAATAATACCTCTAAATAATTCATACAGAAGATTGGAACACACAGTTTCTGAGGTTTTGTAAATTATGCAAAGAATAATCTACTACAAAAATATGCAGATACATGTACAGTGCTAAACTATTACATTTGCTATCAAAGTTAACTAAATCAGTAACAGGTGTGTAATATGTAAGGATATATTTAGCTATTTTGCTCTTTCTTTCTTCTGTTTGCACATTTCAGTTTGTTACTAGTAGATGGGATATCAAAAGATCTCAGATCACATTTAAAAAACAATTTTAACAGAAACAATAATAATAATCTTTACAAACTGTTATTTTCAATTACTATGGCTATGCAATTCACATGCGACCAACATTTTAATAATTAGTATGCCGACTTTACCCCCCTTTCACCCCCTTCCGTATGCTCTGTACAAATAGATAAATGTTGACAAATGTGAACACCCCTATAAGAATGAGTTACCATTGACGATGTTGTACTTGCTGGCGAGAAGTGCAGCATTTACGGCCTTGCCACTTCCTGTTGGGCCGAGCAAGATCACCCGTGGAGTATGTGGCGCATACGTCCTGGGACTACTGCTAATGAATGACATCACTGAAACAGGTGAACACATCATTGTATGTTATGCAGGGTTGAAGTGATGGCACTTGTATAGAATCCAGGCCCACCCCAATTTTGTTGTTGTAACTGCCTAAATATTTATATTTGATGTATTTGGTCAAATACACTAAGTACAACTGCTTTTATATATGTTAAAACCTCACATATTGGTAAATGCACATCTGTCTAAGGTAGCCCACTCCCCCATTTGATTCATCAATAATACTTTATTAAACATAACATATCAATAGAATATCTGTATTTCACATTTTAACTGAACATATTCATATTTTATTGTGTTCGTTGTAATTTGTTTTACATTTTACACCTTCATGACTTTCACCCACTGACCTTCAGAAAAGACGTCGGCTTTTGGCTGATCAGCGTTGATGGCCTTCATGACCTTCTTGTAGGCCTCTGTGATGCCATCGATGTTCCGATGGTAGACGATCAATCTGTCTACGACGTCTTCCTCAAAGTTTCCTGGCACTAACTGAAGCCTCTCAGCGATGTCTGGGTTTGACGGCCAATCAAACGTGATGTGGTAGATCTCTAGAGAGAAACGTTGAGTCAGTTAGTTACATCCTCGCAAGCCATGGGCGATGGCTGCAATACCCATGACAGATATCCTACGGCAGATATCCTATGCAATGTGAAACAAATGTCAGCTGAATCAAACTAGTAACTGACTTCACGGGGCGTGACTATACCACCCACGAGAACACCTGCCCCATCCGTACCTCAATTATAACACAAAGCCAGCTTCTTCGAGGAATCCCAACATTGTCACGAGCGGTTGAGTGGTATTGTGTATTCAAATAATTACTTCCACTTCCTGATCATTATACATAACATTCACAAACTTGTTGGCTGAAATGAAAACGAGCCGAACTCTCCGGCAAATGATATCGTTGGCCGAGCTTAACTTCAGCATTTCGCAAGACGATCTGCCACGGGTTACTGAGATTGATGTAATCAGCAGCGCCCCCTGGCATGAAAGGATGGTTACTAATCCATTTCACATAATACTTACTGTGAATGCTTGACCTAAGACTACTGCAAAGTAAATTTATTGGCATATATCTGTCTATAAAAGATATAATTAAAAAAGTACTTTACTCCTAACAAGTTTTTTCTAACTAAGCATCTGCCAATAGCACACCTGCCCCAAAGTGGACATGATTTACTCGTACAAATAATAAAAAAGAATTTCATTATTATAATATATTTTTAAAATGTTGTTTTAAGATGCTACACTGCATGTGTCTCTTAGTGCAATTCCTGTTAATTATGACCACTTTTTTATTTATTCTTATTTGTTATGCCAATTTCAT
Source organism: Escarpia spicata (assembly GCA_963995525.1). Taxonomy (NCBI): domain Eukaryota; kingdom Metazoa; phylum Annelida; class Polychaeta; order Sabellida; family Siboglinidae; genus Escarpia; species Escarpia spicata. The sequence goes on from OZ023217.1 coordinate 41,354,348, forward strand.
TTCATCCTAAAACATGTATTTCAGGTAATGTAGTTATCTTATAACACCCAAAAAACACTGTCTGACCAAGACTGCAAGAGAAAGTTAGCATGACAAGAAATGTTGGTAATTACATTTTGGGTACATCCTTTTTTGGTCAGTTAACTTTCACTATTACTTCTCTGCAATTTCATGTCATCAAGGTATTTATAAACCTATTCTACATACGACAGTATCTTCTTTTACCAAACCAGAAAATTATGTGATTACACCATACAAAATGGTACCTAAACTGTCAGTGTTTTTGTTTTGATATAGTCAATACAAACATGTTACTTGTAGATAGATTAAATGTTATTATAAACTAATAAAATACATTAAATTATCAAATTGACACTGTCATGTTTAGAAACAATTATCATATATATTTCATACAGTTTCTGACAATAGTAAGAAAGACAACTTTAAAAAATCATAAATATGCATGTAAAACCATAACTAACATTTGCAAAGCATACATAATTCTTGACCAATGGAAACTGACCTCCAGATACTGGGTCCTTGCGTTTTCCAGCTGCTCTCTCGATAAGGACTGTATCTGGAGCCTCGAGCAAAACTGTACAAGAAAAATTACATTCATAATGTTCATGTAATGTATACATTGTATGTTATTTGGTAAGGTCTTGAAACAGACACAAGGAGAATGGCTACACCTGGAATGATCTCGCAAAGATAGCACAAAACAGGATCCATGGGAGAACTTTGTTAGTTTCCGTGTTCCCTGCAAGCAACCAGCATGTAAATAATTATAACTGGGTAAATGAGTAAACCGAACGATCATCCCATCAATCTTACTTTCTTTGAAGTATTTCTCATTCATTAATTTCAGATGGTGATTATACTTTCAACCATCATATGATCTCAGAACTGACCAGCTCATTGTAACATCAACTCTGTGCGAAGGAAAACGAGAAATCACACCGCTAAGTGTTGGCCGTGTTTTACAGACTCACTGTAATGTTTGGGGTAGATGCCAATGGCCTGAAGGGCTACTGCCTGCTCCTTTGTCTCTGGGAAGCCGCTCATCACCCAGCCTTTCTTGATGCAGTCAAACTGCTTCAGACGCTCCTGGATCAAGTCGACCCAAGCAGATGTTGGCACAGGCTGGAACGAAGAAGGCAAGTTCTTTTATCATTCGTAGCACAATATCACTCAAGGTACTTTTCACTTGATAATGTAAATCTGAATACCAAATTACCAACTCAACTTCATTGTAAGCATTCAGCTATGCTGCAGTTACTACTCAAAGATTATTGTTCATTTATATCCACCAGTGTCCATTGCCAAATGAGTGAACTGAGGCAATGTAGAGTGACAAAAATTGTACTGAAAAAAGTACAAGACGACAGCCTACAAGAGAATTATCATATTGGATATGTTAAAAGAACTTGTTTGAATAAAGATGAACTATGCTGATGAATGTTAAGTAATATGATAAAATATAAATTTGTATTTAAAAATAAAAATCCACTAGTGTCCCATTTATGAAAGTGAAAGGTAATTTACTGTCAGAATTATCTGAAAAACATACCGTGGACAATAAGCACTGGACATACAGATGACCAGACACATAGGATACAACTTACACAAGTGTTGTGGTCCTACCTCGTTCTTGTTCTGATACTCGAGCACTACATTCTTCAGGTGAGACTCGGACTCTTCAACGAGTGAGGTGGGATTCAGATTAGCCGTACGCAGCTTGCTGCAGATCATCTTAGCAATGGTTGCTTTGCCTGTTGCGGGCGCTCCGAGAAGGATGACTTGAGGCACTTCAAGAGAAGCAAGATATAAATATAGGATATCACCAGCAGTGTTGTAAGATTAAGTTTAAATCTCTGTTAGTACATGTGGTCGCTTTGAATTAAAAATACATTAATATCTTTGTGTAGACGATTTTTTTGACATCCTACTTTTAAGAGTGCCAATTTTGGGGGCATTAAGAATTTAGTTTCAATAGAGTTTCCAGTTCTGCCATTTAAGAGTGCTTTAAAATAACAGAGCAAAGCTTGGCATCTATATTATAAAATTCATTGTTGATTAAAAAATGTCCTGTGCACTATTTTGTTAGGTTATTAGGAAAGTTCTCTGATGACTATAGACTTTGAGTAAACATCTCAGCCGACAGGTGTATTTCTTCAAGTCCCATACTTTACAGACATCATCACTTCATATCATCTTTAAAATTAACATTCATTTACATATTATTAACCATCACACAAATGTTAATGTAAATATTATGTTAACTTTTAATGTATTCAATCATACATATAATAAAAAACATAACCAGGATGCCCAAGAGTCTCACCATCATCATTCTCTCGCTTCAGCAGCTGGATGAAGAATCGGACAGGGTTGTCTGGTTTGTGGATGATCAACTGTTCCAACAAACGCTGCAACAGATGGAATGAGTCAAATTTATTTTTCTAATTCATGTTGTTGCTCTCCATCTTGTTTCCTGCTGTACAGTGGTGGGGTCAGGTACAATATTGTTGAACCACGGTGTTTTTTTTCTCCAAAGTTTCCTATCCATAGCTCCATCTTTCATCCTCCTCCGATCTTCTCATGTCCCTCCTCATTTATAATTCATAATAAAATAAAATGATTAATATTGATATTAACATTTTCAATACAATTATAGCTAGATTAGAGTATAACATTACCTATCACCAGATTAGGCCTACAATTAATAATAAATAATAACAAACAACAGTCACACTCACAGGACACAATAAACTGTAAACAACTGACATGTTTGCTACGATGGATAGCAAACTCGCAATGCATCATAAACTTAATTATATTTCTGTTTTGGGCACAACATCCTAAAGGATGGCTTCGGGCAGTCATGTCTGTATTGCTTTGGGCATATCCCTTTCAATCATGGTTTTGACTTTTAGTTATTCACTTATACTTTTTCATAGTCGTATTGGTAGACAATTACATTGGGTGACTGCTCAAGGAAGGGGTGTCTAACCATGTTCTCAGATTGTGAGTCAGTGGAGCATCTAAGTTACACTGCCCAGTTAAGTCACTGGGGTCTTTTGTGACTTGACATATTGACTTGACAGTCACAGGCATCGTAAATACATTGGTGAACCTTCGGGCCGCCCGGCATCCAACCACCGTTGGGCTGCTAGTCCTTTCCGGGCCGCTGTTTTTTTGAAAAACAGGAGAGAATTTTAGGGTAGTATGTTCAACAGATACATAAGCCTTATAAGTACTAGCACCATCAAAACTTGGATGACTACAGTAACTGGCCCATATCGTAGCAAATTAAATCTTTCTCTGCAACTCTTTGATGGCGGGGAGAGTAGACAACAACAATGGAACAACTGTCGCCTCGCTGTTGAAGATGTCGAGGCGGAGTTCTCGAAATGACACATCTATGGCGATCTTGAGCAGAGCAGACGCGCCATGGCCAACCATCATTACGTTCTTTTTGTCATACTTTCAGTAGATACTAAAAAACACAGCTCCTGGTGATTTCGAGGAGCAGTAAACGTCAAGGTCGTTGAGCACGCTGAAATGTTTTAATTATGCTGGGCTCACCATCTTCAGCCGACATTTCATGGTCTCCACCATCATGCCGTGCCCGTTCCAGCTCGTGGCTTCAAAAACCCTCTTTGTTCATTCCGTATACTTAATTATTATGTTCGTACTCACAGTTGGAATGGCGTCCACAGCAGCTCTCACCACCAGGATAGACACACAGTAATGTCGACATGATATAGTGGCTTTGAACCAGGCTAAGTAAAGGGGCATACCCAGGATTTATATATTGGTGGGTTTTCAAACGGGTATCACTCTGTATATTGCAGGCCCGTAGCATGGATGCTTTTAGGGTGTGTGTTCTGATGGAAAGCATTTTGGTGAATTTGTGTCAAGAGTAAAAGCCTATATTGACAGTTTACAGTGTTGTCAGTGTTGACACTTCATATCAGTGTTCACACATGCCAGTCAAACTCGAATCGACCGCGTCGGAGATCCGAGATGGTCTGGTATTAGCTGTAAGTTGCGAGTATTATGGATAAACTAAGATTTTAAACGTATCATTGCTGAAAGAAAAAAACATCGGTCTGTTCGATATGTTACCTTGTGCATGTCAAAGATGCCATGTTTTTCCGCATATGTAGCAAACTCTGGGGGAATTCGAAGTGGTCTCTTGGTGGAGTCCATGATTTGTAATGGCGTCTGTTGCTAGGCAGCGAGCCGGCAGCTCACACCACATAAAGATGTACATCTTTCTGATGTATGTTAAACCCGGTGTTAAATCAATAGAAACTATTTAATTCAGTTTGTTAGATTACAACTATAATGAACTGATAGGCTAAAGTATAAAAATATTTAAACACGACATTTTAATCGTTTTGAGCGGAAAGTTTAATAGTAATAGTAGTGACACCTGGCGATCATGGCGTAGTTGGTTGATTTCTGCCATTCGGTCGCCCTGGGTGATCATGACGTCATACAGTTAACAAAACATTGCGGGCATTGGCGTCGTGAACTGTCGCGCTATATGATTGTTATAATTGTCGAAGCTGCCCTGTAAAACAGCACGATGACGGAAACATTAAGAGACCCCTTCGTATATACGGCCACCGGCGTGCTGGGTGACAGGAGGGAAACGATGCTGCAAAATGAGTTGATTCTGCGGGTAAGGTCTAAGACTAAGGATTGTGTTTGAATTGTTAATTATTTTGTTTCCATGTTTATCTATGTCAATCAAGTGTTGACACCTATGCGAGGCCATGAATACACTGCGTGGGGTAGTTAGCTTATTTTAAAGATTCACTACGTAGAATGCCCACCAGTCCAATGGGACTGCCCCGGCCCTGGCCTAGCTAGCTACGTACTGATTAACCCTAGGCTTAACCCCCCCCCTCTTGATGTATAGCCATAGGATCCAATTCAACAAATTGCCATCAGCCCTAAACAATCCCCCAATAATTACAACACTTCCGAACCAACCAGCACATGCGTTTGCGCAGAGAACTGTTTAACAAAAATTAGGTAACGACAAACTCACTATATACTATATAGCCTAGAACAGCAAAATATCCAGTAGTAGAATGAAGATCGTCTCAATTAATATACTGGAGATCTATGTTTGCTCCAGAGGCAAGCAATGTTGTCATTTTACATCGAATATAGTTCACAGGAAACGATGGTGGACACACATGATTCTTCAACCCAAACAAAGCAAAATTATCCCACCGAGTTTAGTTCTTATATCATAACCCCCTCCTCCTTGCTTCCTGACATTCGCGCCCAGGTATATATATTTCTCTATTTCATTCAGTTGTTGGTCATCAATCTGTATTCTGTTGTTGCATTTGCTGTTTATTTTCAGTACTTTGTTGCCTTTGCTTACATGTGTCTGTAACTTGATGACATAAGCACAATGTCATTTGCGAAGTCCAAGCTAGTCCTCAAGTTTTGATATGAATCTCCATCTTATCCCTGTGTTGTTTCTTCAGTTGTTTTCCTCATTATCCAGTCAACTACCATCAAGACAAGAAATCCAGACATTACAATTTGACAGTTGTTATTAATATAATTCACACATGTATTCAATTTAAGCAGAATTTGTTTTATGCAAATCTTAGTGTTAAACAAAAGAAGGATGATACCATCACAACGAGGACAGGAAAGAGAACAACAAAAGCATGGCAGTACTTCCGTCAATAAAGGACTAACTGAAACAGTAGCACATGTTTGAAGAAATACCAAGTAAACATAGTGTTGAAGCCTCACCGCATCAGACGATTACTTGGACCAAATGACACAGTCGGACAACAACATGTGCGAGGGTGTGTATTCCACCTGGTGTAGAAACTGCATTAAAATACTTCTCATAGGTCGTGTTTTATGAACCTCTCTCAATGAACATAATGAAAAGACACAGAATTAGCACCAGGAGATAGACCCTGCACCAAAAGCAGCAGAAAAAACAATAGTGAATGAAATAAATCAATCACAGATTACATGACTTAACAGAAGTTCACAGTGAACACAGGGTATTAATTAATCCATCTGGGTACGGAAAACCAAAAACAACATGAACCAAGACAATGACCAATATCAAATATCACATGTCTATGATCACTTCTTGATGACCCATGTAGGCCAAGATCAGGGGGCTCATGCCAGTTGCATAGAATGACTACCATGTCACTACCTGTCAGCATCAGTATGGTAATCATTAATGAAGACAACTTTAAGCAGCCAAAATATAACCAAAGAAAACAAGCCAATCTGACTGTGAGATACAAGGTAAGAGTAATCAATTGGAACCACCGTCCTACAAATCTCTTCACACTATATATTTTATGGATCTCGTAGACTGAACTGAGATTGTGTGTCTTGCAGAACGAACTGGCTCGACCTGTGGATCGCGGCTATGTGTGTTACCCTGGCTATTCCTTCACCTACGGTATCCCCAACATCCGCAAAGATGGTGGAGTAGCTGAAGGTATGTTTGTATGCATTTCTTTCCTTACTTAAGTTAACGTTGTGTTGCCCAGTGTTCCTGTGGTACATGATATGTTATGTAATTATATATTAATTTTTTATTTTTTTATTTATGTTTATGATTGTTATTAATATGTATTATTATTTTTTTTTTTTTATATATTAAAAGGGGGCTCCCATGTTAGCGGTTTGTTATATCTTGATGGGAATCTCCTTGACCTTCACATTTATGTAAACTATTTCAATTTGTATATTTCTACACATACGTATGGTCAAAATAAATATGTCTGTCCTATATTTTCTTATATTTCCTGTATTTATTGGAACCTCTCTTTACGATCACCTCAGTAATACAGCCACCTGGCAGTTAAGGTCACCCTGGGATAGTCCTGAATTATTTATGTAACAGTAAAGAATAGGAAAGATAACCTCGCCAATAGGGTCACCTCGCTATTCAGGTCACCTTTGCCCAGTCCCGAGGGTGATCTTATTAGTGAGGTTCCACTCTATTTGACTTGCAATTTGTGTATTAAAAAAATTCTATTTTTTCCAAATAGTTGTGGAGATTTAGAGGTGTCTTGATTCACCAATACAAAATCATTTTTTGTGGAAGAAATTCATGGCATAATGTTTAAAGTCATCATTTGCTGATTGGTATTTAATAAGAGTGGTGGCCTTTAATCGCATCGGTAGATGATGCTGCCTGAAATAATGATGTATTTTTATATTCCATTGTTAATTATACATTTTTCTCTTCTGAATTCCAATAATTCATAGAAAGTTAGACCAAAAGTGCAAGGGTACAATGTATTGTGAAATTAATGTCCACTGTCATATTTTAATATATAATAACGCATGTAGTTTGCTGTTGGAGCATGGATGGTATTGACTAGTACTAATTAGCTCCGGTCTGATGCTCGTTGATGTATTGTGTCTGGTCCTGGTTACTAGAGTTCATTTGGTGTGCCACATGGGAGATTCTACACTATGGTGAGGTGTGACAATAACCATACAGACATATAAACGAGCTGTGGGACCAGGTGCTAAATGTCTGCATAATGCCCTTATAAGCTGCGTTAGGTGTATCAATGAAATCTGCACAATGATCACAACTTAAACCAACCAATAACCAATAGTTTAATTTAATCCACCAATTGTGTCATTATTATCTCTCCTAGGCACGAATCAGCATTTGATATAAAATACTGATTTATCCAGCACTTAAAGACACAGTAATATCATTTTATAGAATATATCCGTTGGGCATGGGCATTGTCGGTGGGCATTTAATACATTCATATACAAGTTGTTCAAGTGTTTTGATTCATGGTTGTTAAGTTCTACATATGAAACATGCAGTGCTAGATATATCCATCTAGATTCAGTTAACTTGGAATTGTTTAAGTCTGATATAGCTGCTTGGCACACACTATCAACCACATGTTTAATTTAATTTACAGACACATGTTTGTTTACCTGATGTGGAAATGGTTTGTGGAAACATTTCTAATGTCCTTGAATTATGTGCATCCTGAGGCAGTGTATATTATCATTACATTACATTAATTATTATATTTATTATTTAGTGACATTTTACTGCAATGATAGTGAACTATACTATTTACAAAATTATCCTATTTACTGCGTACAGTATGTTTTATTTTGCCACAAAAACAGGATTACTATAGCAACTGTAGTTTTTATTAATTGTATATTTGTCTTGTTGACACAGAGACAGCGTGCAAATGATAGACAAATTAAGATATTATTTTTTTACAAATGCATCATTTGTTGGGTGGCTCTTATGATAGCGACCAGTTTTAGTTTCTGTTCCAAATTATTACTTTTCAAAGTTCAGTTCCTTATCCTTTGCTATTTTTAAATATTCTCTTTATATTTCAACCAGCATATTTACAGTCATTGCTTACTCCTGTAAGCAAACCTATCCAGCTTCAATCATGTAGTCCTGATTTACCTTGTGTTCATTGAGTTACAGTAATACCAACACTGGAACTTTGTTTGTTTTGTTGCAGCACCAACTCTTTGGAATATGCTCCCTCTTAGTGTTAGATCAGTTGAAAATATTACACAATTCCACCATCATTTAAAAACTTGCCTTTCTAACCTTTCTTGTCCACCCTACCTCCCTAATGCGTCCGTCCATCTGTTGATGACATGAATACTGCCTATCGATTTTGAGATTGACCAACACTTTTGTATTAATGCGCTTCTGAGCTTGGTGTCCAAGGACATAATAGAAGACACCTTATGATTATTATAATTAATTTACTAAAATGTTGTCACTGCCTTGTGCAGCAATTGGTAGTTGGCGAGTGGGGAAGAAATCTTCTGGAGGGAGGAAGACAATGCTGCCCTCTAGAGACTTCCTCTCCCTCAACAAGGCAGCGGTGATGGGAGGTTTGATTACAAACGAGGAGCATCATCAGTTCCGAACCACACACAACTGGCGTCAGCCGAAGATAACCGAGAACAGCTGCCGAGGCGTACCGCTCAGTTTCCCCGACAGCATGGTGTTTGGGAAGCCCACCAGGTGAGAGCGATAGGGTACCGTTTCGCTAAGATAATGAGCTCATAGGAAATGCCTTCATTAAACAGAGTCTGTAGTAAATTGTTTTCAGAATACAAAATTGTAGTATTACGGAGGATACTATTTCCGTGACACACCTGAGGAAGTATTCTAGTGACAAATTCTGGTGTTGACAGTTTTCAGTACATAAAGTCACTGTTAAGGAATGGAATCGATGTTAACGAGAACATTTTTGCTTATGAGCTCATAGGAATGGTAGGGAAACACTGTGAGTGGTAACTCACCAGAATTAGCAGAACTTGTCACACAATTAGGTGTTTTATTGTTCTTGGAGAGTTGATGTTACCTGGGGGTCCGGATCTGGTATTCAGCAACTTAGGCACTGAGACTGAAATATTAAAAAATATAGTTAGTTGCAGATATTATAATTTTAGTAAACTTTGGCAGCATTGGGACATGACACATTACAGCATTATAGTGTAATAGTAGACCGGATAGTGCTGCCACCTGCTGTACAGTTATGCCGATATAACCAGTTGGTTACTAGGGGGCATCACTGTTACATTCCACTTGCTGACCCTGAAACTGGATTTGTGGCTGCTTTACTTCTCCAACTAAAAGAGCTGTTGAGAAGTGAAGATGGCAACATTACAGTTGATGGGGTTCATTTCAAACATATCAATGGACCAATGGTGCATCACTTAGAAGAGCCCTGAAATCAGATTGTATGTATACGTTCTATATCCAACAGTTTAAAACTGAGGATGAATTATTTATCATAATCCAGATATTTTAATGGTCCTCATTCAAAGATGAGCCAATTTGGCAATCATGTCATTTGACATGAATTCCAGTTGTTGATATCATGGCGCATTGTTTTACTCTTCATGTAAATTATTATGTGTTGTCCTTTCTTCAAAATGATAAACCAAACTTGTTTGGCAAACTAGTGCTTAATTACATTAATTTGAAACTATTAAAGAGTTAAATCCACCATTTATTTACAGCAGTAAAAAGTTGTGGCTCATTCTTTATATACAGCTATTTGTATGGTAATTTTTGCTTTGCAATCATATGCATGCCTTCATACCTACAAACATTTAAATTATATATAAACCACATCATTTCTTTGATTTACGCAGGCTAATACATGTATAACATGCCGGCCGCTAAACTATTGTTTGTTATCAGAGGCCTAACGGAAACATCGATAAATAAAAAATTATTTCTAAGTTAAAAGGCTTCGTTACATAAACAACGTTTAGCACTTGTTATCGGAGGCGGCAATGATAAATTATGCAATATGTGTCTGTGCTAGTTTGCGGTGACATTTAGTGATGGGAAATGTAGACCAACTGTCTAGCCTCTGCTTCTGACAATTCTCTTTCTGGCTATATTGTTTGTCACAATTAATATTTCATGTTGTTAAAATGCCACTAAAATGTCTGTTCATTTTAGCATCACTGATGGGTTGCAATGGGCACGGTGGTGTTACAAAATTTGCATAGTTTTTTCATACCTGCACATCGTTTAAATGTTGCTCGTGTAAATATAATTAACTGACAACCACTTTCTGTACTCATGGACTCATGTAATGCATTTTAATTATTGTTAATGGGTTTCGCTGGTGTGGATGTCGTATAATTTTCGCAGATGTGGAACTATTTTTTCTGTTCCGAAGCTATCATTTATTTCATTGTTCGCTGTTTGCTTTATGCCAAACTGTTCTGCCCTGCATGACTGCATTGCCAGTGACTTGTTTACTAGGACCCTGTAATAATCACAGTTATTGGTTTGGTGCAGTCACAATCTTCCCTACGGCCTGTGATTTTGTTATGTCATCAAGATTTACCATTCCCTGCAAGTGTCTCAATAGCAGAGATGTTTGCTCAAACAATCAATCAATCATGCAACATTCAACCAAGAATATTTATTCAAACAAATCAGCTTCCAGTGCATGTAGTATATAGGCAATGCCTATACGTGAAATGCTGGAAAGGAGTATACTAGTAGTAGCAACTTTACTACTAGTAGTTAACATATGTGTCATGTGTTCCTCTCTTGTCTGCAGTCAATAAAATAACTAAATAATATATCCTAATCAAATTGATTTCACAAAAGTTACAAGCAAGTATAAAATACAAATAATAGTTAAATACACCCCATAGTAGGTTACTATAACAATCATTACATGTCCTCAATATATCTGGTTAGGATAACTGTCTAACCACTGTCCTATAATAATCTTTAAAATATTTGAATAATCTAACATTTGACATTAAGCGAATTCTAAAATGTTATCATATATAAATTTATTAATCAATAAAAACATTTTTTTAATCTTTAAATGTTTGACAGAAATTCATTTAAACTAGTTTGGAACATAAATAGTAATGTATTGAATTGTATTAAGTCTGTAAATTTGAAATAGTGTGATTTGTAGAAAAAAGAGGTGTTACGCCATTCTACATTGCGCGAGCTGAATTATCCTCTCTTTATCAAGCCTAATTAATTGTAGATTAAACCAAATGGCATTCATCGGTGCATGCCAGCATGTTTTATGTTAACACCTTAAAATAGGTTTTGTAAAGATTTTCCTCACATGTATATATAAATAAATTTCACAGAAATTTGTGGAGGTCTGCCATTGGATAATTTTAGCACTCCAATCGGGATCCAGTAACAACTTATGTGGTTCTTCATCTGTTCCAGGCCAAGCACTCCAATCAATGAGCTGATTGAACATAGATACCAGGACCGCTGGATCAAGCGGCATACGAAACTTGGAAGCAGCCAAATCTTTGACCGTAACGCACAGGTAACCATGGCCACTGTCTAAGCCATAATAAAGAATATTTGACAGAAAGGTTTTTAAGCGATGTTGATGTCTCAATGTAATTTCTTGTAGATGACCTGTCTAATTCCACAGGAAGTAGGCAATATGGTGCCAGTATACCAGGATACAGATTCCACATTTCTTGCATACCAGGCTACTCCCACCCATGGAACAACAAAACCTGGGCAACAATTATCACGATCATAGTATTTTGAACTTAACCACTTTCCCCAGACAATTTAATTTCTGCTGCCGCCAATTACAGCATTGTAGATAGTAAGTTTAATGTCGCTCAAATTTTGTAAGGGGCAGATAAAAGGGTGTAGAATGGGCTGATGGTGGGAGTGTCGGTTAAACAAATTCTTGTCAGGCCATTTCTAGAGGTTGCAAGAACAAGATGTTTATTTGACCCCAAGTTAAATTATAGTGTGTGCTTTATACAAGTATGTTACTATAGCATATACTTTAGCAATCATTTTACGAATCTCATAATGACTAATTAAAAACAATATGGTGAAACAAAACCAAAAAAGATGCAAGATGGCTGCTTATGTTACAGGAGCTGCATAAAGCTAAACTGCAGGGCAAGGAGACCCGTGCCTCTCTTCTACGTGTCTACCAGATCCCAGTGATGGATCCACCCCTCTGGCAGCTTCCCAAGTTCTCAAAAACGGTAACTCTTTGGTCCATCACTTGATAATTCTGAAAATATGAACTAGTCATGGTGAAATTTATCCAGTAATTTCATTTGTACACCGTGTGTAGGCAAGTAATTTACAATAATTTAGAAATGTGTGTGAGGACATTGTAGGTAACTTTTTTATTGTGTCGTTTCTTAGAATATATTTATTTAACATTATCTATCTTCTAGTGTCATCAATGCTAACGGCAACGTCGTAATTTTTTGGTAATCTAACAACCACCGTATCTCTAAGTTGTATAAAGTTATCTTTCAGATCAAAGGTCTTGTATCCAATGGCCACCCACTAAAATTAGTGATCTGATGTTCTTGGAATTCATTTTGTTATTGCCAGCAGTTTTCGTGTTGCCAAGTGTCTGACTAAATATCTCTTTCAATCAGTGTTCCTGAAAATTGCAAGCGTTTTGCAGCAGCCTGCATTGATGTCAGCGCAATTTGAAGGATGAAACTCCACTGTCACGCAATCCTCTCTGTTAACCGTGCCCATAATGCAGTGTTGCGATTTTACTGGTCTAATTGAAACAGTCATCGCTGGACTCGTTAAAGGCAATTAATGCTAATTAAGCAATTTTACCAAGTAATGACTACATGCCAGTCGTGTTTAGACATTTATTTCCATTGAGCTCATCGTCGCTATAGCATGTGTACCGGTTTATGTCTTTTGGCGATGCCATTTGTTAGCCAAGCACAAAGGTGGGGGCTGATTTAATGGGTAATTAGACAATGGAAGACGATTCGGCAGGAAGACGACCTGATTGCTTGATGTCAACAGCCAGTGATGAGAGATCGCCATTTGCTGTATCTCCTTTTTCTTTTGCACTTGCTGAAGCAATTTTGTCCAGTCACACTTCCGTTAGTTCTGCCATACATGCTACCACTTGTGACAGTTTCTACATTATTAGCTTTAATAAGTGGTGCTATAATTGAAAGACACCATTCACTTTGATCTTCCATTTGGTGCTGCGCTCACAAGACACGTATAATCATATTATGTTGAGGCGTACATGAATGAGAATACCATAAGACAATGCTTTGGATGCAACATTTCAATGCTATTGTCAAAAGTCCAAACTTCCAACGGAATAGCTTTTCGTTCTTAATTATAAATATTGTTTCCATTGTCGCCACTGTGTTGTTATTAATACAAACAGTGTCGCTATTACCAATGCAGCGTAAATGCGTGCCACCAGCATTTCCGCTGACATTAATTAAACACGCAACATTTTCATTACTAATATTTCATCAAACAATTCTTTATACACTTCTTTATATACGCGTACACGTTTTAGAATAAATCACACGCGAGCGAGCGTACGTACGTACGTACGTACGTACGCGCGCGTCTGTGGTGTTGTGCATACGTACGTCCGTATCTTTGCAACAGTATACAAAGAGTAATATATTTCTGAACATTTGAACATCGCCATTATGTTTTGTCTGACGTAAAACGTCGTTATTGCGCGTCTTTGAGGGAATTCAGTTTAATGGCAAGTGTGATTTACATTTGATGCTATCACTTATGGATTGGATCATGTCCACTAGAATCGTTTAGTGGGCCATTATCGTTGTGATCGTCCAGCCGTGTCCAGTAGCCACAAGAACATGACAATAGATTCTGTTGTCGCTCCAACTGTCACTGCCCATATCGGAAAATCAGAGACCAAATGAAATATTAATGCGGATGAAATTTGAATAACGCAGACCGTAAGTCGTTTGGCTGGTGTAAGATTATCTAGTGTAGACCTATGTACCTGGACATAGTCCCGTGTAAAAGAGCAAGTCGTTTGGCTGGTGTAAGATTATCTAGTGTAGGCCTAGGCACCTGGACATAGTCCCGTGTAAAAAGAGCAAGTTGTTATTTTCAAACTTAGAATATGTGTTTTAGTTTGTATATTTTAGCACAAATTATCTGTTATTAAAATGGTTTTGTTTTTAACATACATTTTATGCAGATCATGTTTTGCTTGTAACGGTCGCATATAAAGTTAGCAGACGTTATAATAACGAGTGTTGACTGCATGTGTATAATAAACATTGTATTTTTTTCCTGCAACAATGTAGTAAATTATGTTTCTTCGTGATTGTGGAATACGCAATATATTATGCGACATAGCTCCTTGTTATCGTCAACGAACTCAAGCATAATCAAAAACAACAACAACAAAATTGTGTACGTGAAAGTTGATTCGTCTTGGTTCACGTAATTTCTTCTATCTGCAACCACGTGTTTCCTCGACAGAGGTTCCCCATCAGGCCACGCGATCTCAGACAGTCGGATGTATTGTTGAATTCGGTATGTGTCACCCGTCCAATAGTCGTTTTCTTTCTTTTTGTCGCAACATATATTATTTTGTTGATTATTGGTTGTTGCCGGTGTTCTATATTTTACATTTCAATATTTATATGTATCATGTACGTATTTATAATTTGCATTAAAACTGTTCTGAATCAGGATATAAATGCATTTGTTTAAATGCAAGGAGCATAGTAAACAAAAGAAGAGAACTAAACATTATGGTAGAAGATATTGACCCTCACATAATAGGTATAACCGAATCGTGGGCCACCACTGATATATCAGATGCCGAATTGGGACTAACAGGATATGTAATGTTTAGGAAAGATAGAATAGGAAGAAAGGGAGGTGGAGTTATTTTATATATTAAAGAATCTATCCAGGCTTATGAAATAAAATTAGAAAGAGAAGCAGATTGCGAAGAAGCTGTTTGGTGTAACATAGTTACAGGAAACTCAACGTTAACAGTTGGGTTAGTTTATCGAAGTCCAAACATAAGCATAGAAGAGAATGAAAAAATACAAAACGCTATAAGGGAAGTAAGCAAACGGAACTGTATTATTATGGGGGACTTTAACCATGGGCATATACAATGGAAATCTCTACAGAGTATGGGGAGTGAGGACCACAAGTTTTTAGTTTTAGTACAAGATAGTTTCCTTTCTCAACATGTGCTAGAACCAACCAGGGGAGAGAATGTGTTAGACTTAGTTTTGTCCTCACAGAAAGAATTAGTTGACAATGTCAAGATATGTGAGCCACTGGGGAGTAGTGATCACAACCAGATACATTTTACCATCAAAGTAAAATCAGAAAGGAATAGTAAAAAGCAGTATAGGAGAAATTTCCACAAAGGAAGGTATAAGGACATGAGGAAATATTTAGCAAAGATAGACTGGAATAACACACTGAAGAATAAGACAGCAACCGAATGCTGGAATATCTTAAATAGTGAAATTAAGTGCATAGTTGATAAATTTGTACCTTTCAAAAAACAAGGGAAACGGTCTAAAAAGAAACACTTATCGAAAGAAGCCATTAGAAAAATTAAGTATAAACAAATGATGTGGAAGTCATATAGATGTACTGGAAATGATGAAGACTACAACATTTATAAAGAAGCACTTAATCAAGCTACAGCTGAAATTAGAAATTCAAAGAGAAGCTATGAAAAAAAATTAGCTAGTAATATAAAACATGACAGTAAGAGTTTTTATGCGTATATTCGAAGCAAACAGAAAGTTCAGGATAAGGTCGGTCCTCTAGAAGATAGTGCTGGAAATACAATATCAGAGGGATTCTTAATGGCAGAAGACCTGAATGAGTATTTTAGTTCAGTGTTTACCAGGGAAGATATTAGTTCACTGCCAGTACCAGAGGCTAAGTTCAAGGGGGCAGATTCAGACTATTTAGGACAGTTAGTTGTAACCTCGGAAATGGTAGCTAAGAAAATAAGGGCTATGAAGGATAATAAATCACCTGGAGTGGACGGGATTCCGCCCAAACTACTATTGGAAATTGTAGAACAAATTAGCGCACCGCTTGCAACAGTTTTCAATTTGTCATTAGAAGAGGGAGTGGTTCCTTTAGAATGGAAAGAGGCAAACATTATACCGTTATTTAAAAAAGGTTCGAGAAACAAGTCAGAGAACTATAGACCAGTGAGTTTAACATCAGTGATTTGCAAATTATTAGAAAGACTAATTAAAGATCACATGGTGGATTTTCTTATTAAACATAACTTGATAAACCCATCTCAACATGGGTTTTTAAAAGCGAGGTCATGCTTAACAAATATGTTATGTTTTTTGGAAGACATCACTAGGTGGGTAGATGAGGGATCACCAGTAGATATCATCTATTTAGATTTTCAAAAAGCTTTCGACAAAGTACCACATCAAAGATTACTCCTTAAGCTAAAGGCCCATGGCATAGGAAATGGTATAATAAACTGGATAGAAAAATGGCTGAATGACAGAAGACAACGTGTAGTAGTTGATGGGGAGGCTTCAAACTGGAAATCGGTATTGAGTGGGGTACCACAGGGATCAGTACTAGGACCTATATTATTCTTAATATATATCAACGATTTGGACGATGATATAACAAGCAAGGTGTTAAAATTTGCGGATGATACAAAAGTGTTTAGAAAGATTAAAAGTGATGGAGACAGACAGCATTTACAAGATGATCTTGACAGGTTGATCAAATGGTCTGAAAAGTGGCAAATGCAGTTCAATTTTGGGAAATGTAAATGCCTCCACACAGGTCATGGGAATGAAGAGGTAAAATATAAAATGGGGGGTACTGTTCTAAATACTACAGTAAAAGAAAAGGACTTAGGGTTAACCATTAGTGCTGATATGAAGGTTTCAGAGCAGTGCGGAATTGCAGCGTCAAAGGGAAATCAAATCATTGGATTAATTAGGCGAAATATAGCGTATAAGAAAAAAGAATTCATAGTACCGCTGTACAAAACAATAGTGAGGCCTCATTTAGAATATTGTATACAAGCATGGAGGCCATATCGCAAGAAGGACATAGATATGCTAGAAAGAGTACAGAGGAGAGCGACTAAAATGATACCAAATCTGAGGGATCTTAGTTACGAAATACGCCTAAAAGAATGTGGTTTAACAACACTAGAGACCAGGAGATTGAGAGGAGATCACATAGAAGTGTTTAAAATATTGAATGGTTATGAAAATATTGATAGAAACATTTTTTTCTCAGTTAAGAAAGATAGAAGGACCAGAGGACATGAAGCTACATTAGTAAAGGAGCAGTGTAGATTAGATATAAGAAAGTTCTCATTCTCACAAAGGACTGTAAATGAATGGAACATATTATCTCCTGATTGTGTTGGTGCTAGTAGCGTGAATATGTTTAAAAATAAAATCGACACACACCTTGAAAAGGCGGGATACATGTAGATAAAAAGTATTGGACTCTCGATAAGCCAAAAGGCTTCCTTGTCCAACTGCCATCCAGAGTAATTTTCTGGATGGCAATCTTGTTAAATCTTGTTAAATCATTGTTTTTCAATGTCACTTATTTATGTGGTTGCTGTTGGGATAAATATAATTATAATTATCCATGTTTCCTATAAAGGATCATCCGAATGATAGTTACTTATTGCTAATGTGACGGAGCACAGTCTGATTTGTTCAACATCTTCATAGTTGTCCGGTTTTCCAAAGAGAAATATAACCTAATTATGTTTGCTTGTCAACAGCGACGCCTAGATTCATCTGCTAATTTGTATTCGTCTGGTATAACAACGACCGACGCGTTATACATATTTCATCGGCGCGTGTACGTAGGCCCATTAAAGTACAATGCCTGGAAAGCACAACCGACTATAAACACGGTTAATTGCTATAATGGGACAACTTAGCAAGTTGTAAATGCTAACGACGCACGATGATCTATTTCATTGGCGCTTCGGACCAGGTAATTGATTGTGGTATTGTTTCCTGTCGGCGGCAAATATAATTTGTTTCTTACACCTGACGGGGCAGGAGAACGTTGGTGGGGTGAGTCAGTATTAATGATCTCTTCGGCGAATCACACATGTGAGTCGTTGTTTACCTCCGACAGAACAGAATACTCGCATGGTTCGCGTCAACTCCATTTGTCTTGTCGGCCGTCCAAGCAACGAAATGGAACATCTTTATTTGACAGATAACATAACTAGTACAAACATGTAAAAGCATTTTCATTAAAAAAAGTCGGGAGACTCTCACTAAGGCATACAAATGTGCGGCTGACGTGAGAGCCACCACTAGTAATTGTAAAGTAAACCTTCCTCCTGCTCCCATCGTGGTGTACAAACCATATTATGTTAAAGATATACAAGCTGCTTAAATAGATCAAAAGACAGTATGAGATGTACGTTGGTAGGCTAACTGCATATGCAGCAGTTTGTGTCCGTGCAAGTATTTTTGTTAAAGTGCTAGTAAGCATTTTTTGTGTATGTAGAGAAACCATAGAAGCTATGTGTGCATATTTTGTCCAAAATGCAGGGTGGTATTTTTCTATGTAAAATTGGTAGGTGGTATCTAATACATTTTCTGGCTCTCGAAATGTGACCGGATGGGATAATAATTTGATAACTTTGCCTTGTAGGATAATCATGATAAGAAGGCAGCGTTTTGTAAAAATGGCGATTGAAAAAATACAGGAACGCGTCTATGTACAAATCTATGAAAGAAAGTCAAACATTGACGAATGAAGATGTCTTCCAATTTTAGTAGATTTAGAGATTCCATTATAGGTTCGGTGTTTGAGTTATATTTATTGCGGGAAATTATTTGGATTGCCTTTTTTGCAATTTAGAAAATAAATGTGTATCAAAACCCAAAGATAAAATGCTGTAGATGAGGTGTGGTAAATTAATTAATTACACATAGTCTTAAATATATATCCAGGCAGAAAGCGTTTTAGTTTATTCATAATTCCCAGGGTTCGTCATATTTTATTAGACATTTTGTCAATGTGTGGAGTCCAATCTAATGTTTCGTGAATAGTAGTGCCTAGAAGTTGAATGTGTGTACACACTCTATTGGTTGACCATTTATTTTTAACGATAATTTTATACCGGAGGTTTTAGTTCATCGTTAATGTTATTACTGACAACATTATAAATTTATATATTAGAATTGCAATTGAAAGAACATAGTGGTCTGACGAAGGTGGTATCATCAGCGTATCATCTGCTTGGTGTCGGTAACGCGTAATACATTTATATGAAAGTGATTTGGAAAATTAAATTATGTGTAGTTTGTATTTATAAATTAGTTTATGGTGTCCCACGTTTTCCTAGTATTTGATTTGAATTGGTCAAATAGGATTCCATAGTATATCTTTTGGCATTTATTATGGTTTTATTTAGAATATTGTTATGTACACGACAATTGACCGACATGGCATTGTAAGAAGTGTCATTTTGAGGAGTCTGCTTTAGTTTTCGATACAATTTATCTTTAGATTTAATATACTTAATAATTCCAGCTGTTATCCAGCTGTAATTTTTATCTTTATACTTGTTGTAACGGCCTGTTTTAATTGGAAAGTGAGTTTCGTATAGCTGAGTAAGTATGTCTTCAAGTATTTCATAACTAATATTTGGGTCAGCAGAAGGGTCTTGATTTAGTTTCCCCGTAGTGCATAACTGACTTACAGATTCACAGACTTTTCATTGCTTGTCCTAATTTTGGGGGTACTTAGTTTACAATATGGTAGATGATCTGATATATTACTCATTAGTATACCTGCTGTACAAACTCTAGTGGCATTTGAGATCTTACAATATATTTGATCGATGAGTGTACAATTATTTTGTTGGAAATTTCGCCGCTGTAACTTCAGCTTCTCGGCTGTGAACTCATGGCATCAAACTCGGGGGACAGTGCTTTTGAAAATTTCATTTTTACGTCGCGTCTCTGCTGTCAGTTTACCTTCTCCAGCTTCTCTCCGCTATCCCGGCTGGAATTATGACATACGAAGACGTGGGGAGGGTGCTTTGGAAATTGTTTTCGCCGCCTATTACTGAGAGGTGGAAGGGGGCAGAAAACCATGTTTGCTCTCCAGTTGCACAAATCTTTCACACTCAACAAAAATACACATTATTCGTCTCATGAAATTTAGATTTCCACCCGCCATTGACGCTCGCCACAAAAACAAACATTCACGCTCACATTTAATGGGGGGACAGAACCATATGTCTGCAGGGGGGGCAGACATTCCTGTTCCCGCGCCCATGCTGCTAGGTGTTCTGTTTTTCGGTATATCTTCGTTTCTAATGCATATCTTCTTTTTTTGCTCCCTCATCACTCTCCTCCTTTATTGTCTTCCCTCTTTTTCATTCTCCCCCATTCCCACCTCCCTTTCATTTTTCTTTTCCCTCTCTCCGTCTTTCTCGCTATCTCTCTCATGATCCTTCCCATTCTCCCACCATCTCTCCTCACTTCCTCCTCTCTTTCTTTCTCCGTCTCCCCTGAGTGTGTCTTCCTTTGTCTCACGGTGTCAGTATGTTGTTCCAGGCGCGCCCCCACCTCGAGACGTTCCGCAGTGCAAAGGAGAAGGACGCGGCGTTCGTGAGCAACGAGTTCGATCGTACATCGCGACGAGGTGTCAAGCACTCGGGCGTCTACGAGCAGGCCAAGAGTTAAAGGCCGTTGCGACAGGTGTTGGCCACTTCCGCTCGTCATGCGCGGTCGGCCACTTCCGTCCTTCACGCGCTGCTGATTCAGCGCTTGCAAACGACTGGCGATAGTCATCCTTAAATACGACCCACAGCGTAAACTACATGCATGGTATCTGAAGCTTTATTGGTAGCATTGTGGATAAAAAGTATACTCTTTACGTTAAAAAAAAATTCTAATTAGAATATTTTCATAGGTATTTAAATAGGAATATATTGCTTGCTCGAGGCTCGGGTCCAATACTTTAAAAAGTATTCCAATACGATTACATTCATCAGTAAATGAATTGTAATTTTCGAAAAAGCTTTCGAATACGAATAGTTCAAATTCAAAGTTATTATTTCATCCGTAGATTTTGTTGGATGCGTTTCGAAAGCAACGGTCTCTAATTTCTCTCTAAACCGAAAACGTGTATAATTAGTGGAAAACAATAACAAAGTTGATACGAAAAACAATACTAAATGCTCAATAACTAATTAGAAAATAATGTCAACACCCAAATATGGAGCGTTTACATTGTTTCCTTAACAACATTCCAACTTATAACATTCCAAGCACTAGAACGACACTCCGACATATGACATTCCAAGCACTAGAATGTCACATTTTAATGGGATCTTAACTAATATCGACTAGTGTTCACTTGGCAGGTTAAAAGTATTGTTCGTATTTGTAATGTTGATGTTTTATCAACATCACATATATGTAAGACATATGGAATAGTTTTCTATTTTATCTACTCTGCTATCAGCATAACTATAAAAGCGACACTGATGATACATAACATTTTCAAAATGTTTAATTACTTTTCATGTCCATTTTGTCGAGAACGAGTACGTTTGCATTGTATTCTCGTGAGATGTTGGTCGTTAATCACAATTTCTTAATGATGCCATATGCCGAAGGAATTATTGGCGCATTAGTCATCGAGTATCATTAAATGAGACTAACTGTTGTCGTTGTGTAATTGTGTTACTGCACGGTGTAAGATGTTGGTTTCGTTGCGAACTGCCGGATAGATGGAAGGCAACGACGGCTTCTGCAGTTTGCATTTTGGTTTTCAGATTGTTGTAAATAAGCCAATATTGTTTGCTAAAAATAACGTGTGGAATCTTAAATCAAACAAGAAAAATGTGACCAATCATGTGGAACAGTTTAACATAAATAGTGTGTATATAATTAAATAGACAGCGTAATCGAAGTGTACATAATTTAGTTTTATCTCACGTATTTTGTTTGTCTGTGTCGTGCTGTTTGAATAAATAAAACAGCGTATGTTGTAACAAGGAAGTGGCCGGAAGTGGGAGGTTGGTCGCAACAGATGAGAAGTTAATCCAACAAATTAGGTCGGATTGGTCGTGGTGGAGTCTCAGAAATGGAAGGTTCGCAGTTGCCCCCCAAATCAGTTGGGAGAGGGGAAATTGAAACCTCTGTTGAGTGCAACATGGGTAGCCGACAGTGTGTTGTATTAAATATCAAATTATTTAAATCCAGTTAGATATCGTGACTATATCACGTGTGAGATATATTAATTATGTAGCTGATCGTTTTCGAATATCAAGCACGATGTGGGTTTGGTAAACCAAACGCCATTGAATCACCGTGTGTTCTACAGAAAAGCAAAACTGTGATATCGTTGATTATTTAAATAGACCAGTGATCTTTTTAAATAATAAGTTTGGAGGGTGTAGCAGGAAAAGGAATGTTGGTCATGCAAAATGGTGAAAAGTAAGGGGGTGGACTAAAAACATGTGAAAGTTGGACTCTGAAAAAATGCTGCAATGTTGGCATTAGAAACAGGTGGGAGATAGGTTGCCCCCCAAAACAGGTGGCCGGAGGTTGAGATACCTGCCATACACACCGTCGTTTGCGAAATTTTAACAAACTAACATAGCAAAAGATTACAAACTAGCTTTTCGTTTTCGGTGGCTGTAATGTGTTGTGGTGATTTCACGGTCTGATGATTGGACTGCATCATTTGTTGGTCTGGCTGGACGTCAGTAATAACCTATATATGACATACTATTCACTTGTCCGGCAACAACTATTATGGAACCAGAAGAAAAAGAACATGGCGGCACGCACTCAGTATTAAAGTATGTTAGTTATGTATTACAGAGACTCGAACTGGCGTCGTCGTTCGCATAGCCTGCTGGGAAAAGACAAGCCTGCGAGCAGGCTATCCGTTCTGAATCTAATTATTACTACAAGCAGTGCTATATAAAAGCGTTTATCGATCGGTGTTCACGTTAAACAACCTGTGTATCTGCACGCAGTAAAACAATAATGTGCATCGATAGGATTTACTGATTTGTTTGTAGGTGATTGTTGTTGTGGGTAATATATGTTGTTGTTTTGATATTGTTTAGGCCCAGACGAACTACTTCGCAACGTTAGCGCTGCAATCGTGTTTTCCGGATAAGCTGCACGATAATTGCGCATTGTTTATTATCTATGTTGTTTAATGAAACAGTATTATGAGGTCTCGATGTGTAGACAGTCACTGGTTGGTTTTATAAACACTAAACTAAATTCACGGTTAGTACGAGTCTGTCAATTGATATCGAAATTACAAGATGTTTTAAAATGTGTTAACAACAGGATATCGAAATGACAAAGCACGTTAAAATGTGTCAACAGTTAATATATGGTAAGGATAAATATGACTTCCAGACTGCAAGATCTTGACAATAAATGGCTTCATTACCAAAGTGGCTTCCTGTGTTAACGTACGCCGTACTCGACTGCGTTCTACCACACTTAGTGCAAAACGATAGTATTAGGCATTATTGCTGTTGCATGCCCCCTGCCCCGCGGAATGCATTATATATATATGCTTGTTAGACGAACTTTGAATGTATAATTATATAATTGCACAAAACCTTAACGCACACCTACACACATCAACACAAACACTCACATTTTCAGACACACATGCGCTGTTTATTTAGATTTATTAGCTAACACCCAGTCATGGAGTAACAAACGACGGACATTAGTTAATACCATTACATTATTTGGATATTTTAAAACTCGTTCCCACGGTGGTGCCTTCTGGAGGAAAGTGGTTCATCTCTCAACTCTCTCACATCGGAGAAAGGCCTTCATCCAGATCCAAGATCATAGCATATCAAAACCAGAAGAGGCAATGCCTTAAGTAGAACAGCATATTGCATGTCAAAACACGTAAGTAAATAACTCGAAATAACTCTCGTTGTTTCATTTGAAATGCATCACCAATTGGAAGATCAGTGACCAATGGTGGAAGGAAGCGAACAGTGAACAGTGAAAGAGGCGAGTGGACCGCGGCGCCTCGGGAGAGATGCTCTTGCAACGAGTGTTTCCCCCACAAAATAGGTACCATTTAACCAATTTACGGGCCTACCTATTTTAGTACGTGAACTACGCACACACACACACACACCCGCACGCACGCACGCACGCACACATGTATATATCATCATAATTATCGTTAATTATTTGCAGTTTCCGTACAAAAACAGCGTCGCGTGAAAAGTTTGGTAACAGCGTTAATGTCGTCACACGTGACATTACTGCCTTGGGAAGTCACGCTCAATTCTCATACACAGAGATTAATGGCTAGGTTTCGCGATATTCAAAGCGACGGATGTTGGTGTAGATCGAACGACCCGGTAACAATATACCCTACAAAAGCTACATAGTACACTCTAGACTGCAACAGACCCAGAAACAGTTGTAACCGTCTGTACACATGCATGACCACTGATAAACACTTCAAAATTTCCGCAGTGGAAAACGGTGAATTTGGAGACTGAAACTGTGTGTGCGAAGCAAGTATCCTACGCAGGCCTACAGAGCACACGACATAAAACAAAATGACTGCTCCCTGTCTTACGCGAAAGCATGACGTCACAGTTAGTGATTGCCGTCAAAGGTCAAGCGGCGTTTTTAAACGGTTTCTACGGCGGCGTTCCCGGGTGCGACTTCAGAAAGAAATATGTATTTTGTTGCTGAAGTATAGCCACCTACTCGGTTTCTGCCCTATCTGAGTTTCTGCCTCATTACGATTATATAGCTGGATCTCATAACAAATACATCTTCAGTCAGATATATCGGACACAATTAGCAAAGGACGTCTGCAAACTTGCAACAAAGTTATTTGTCTCAAACTAAAACGAGGCGAACAAGTTTTTGACAGATATTTTGATAGCGAACGCAGACCACGTGATACACTCATACAATGCACCATATCGGTGACGGTGAGTGTAAACAACCGTAATATTAAAATTTATCGGGCGAAATTGTAAGCATCTATTCACCATAATCATCACAGGAAAGTTAACAAACAGTCCGTGGAGTTTATACAGTGAATGCGTTGCGATTTGTTGCACAGTGATGATTTTGAACACAATGAGGCAGAAACCGAATGCTTCCGTATGGCGCGTGAAGTGATTATCGTCTTACGAATACTGTAAGTATTTCACTTAAAACAACTTATTTGACGCTTCGTTCGCATGCCGTTTATGAAATAAGTGGTTCTGATTAATAATATTGATACGTTGCTGAACGATTTCAAAAATTGTTGGTGACAATTGCATTTTATGCAAGTGTAAGGCTGAAACCGAGTGGTCCAGTATACTCATACTTGCTGCCCTGGTCTTAGACCCCTCTTGGCAAGCGAAACATTCTCCAACAGCAAATCAACCACGCTACGAGTCTGTCAGTTGGAGCATTTTGGTGAGCCTCAAGGGTGCTTAACTCACACAATATTTGAAATATATATATAATAGAAGCTAAAGCCTAAGCCTAGGCTAAGGCTCACACTCAAAATATTGGAGGCTCAGCTCCCAAGCCCGTATAGTAAACATGTATAATTATCAAGGTGGTTCACTGCAAGTTATACTAACCATACTTTATTAGTTGTTATATAAACATAATCAATTGTGTTTTGGAGTTTTAAAGATGTATTTTGAATAATAAGTAATATCTTTAATGTTACGTAGTCATAGACCTGTGGCCTTTTTACATTTCACAAAACAGCTTTTTGCATGAAAAACACCCCTAACATTCAGAAAACATTGTTAAAATAGCTAATGAAAGTGTCAAGATAAGTATGATATTTTGTTATTTATAATATAAAAAGTAAAACTATAAGGGAATTCCTCATGTAGACTCTGCAGGACATTTCGTTTTTGTATGGAAATGTTCACTTTTTGCGAGAATTTCCCACCAGGGCCGTAGCTAGCCTAAAACAACTAGGGGGCAGTAAAGAATTGCCGGTAAGCAAAAACATTCACGCGACGGTTCTCTCCTAGAAAAGGTTGAAAATGTACCCCTCTTGGTGTAATCTAGCGTATATTCTGGGGAACTTCGCCCACGGCTCAAGTATTGTTTTAGGGTCGGTTGCATGCTGCGTGGGAATGACAAAAATACGTGAACAGAAATAATTAGTATCATATGACAATACATTTATTAAAACAGCTATGCATCATATACGGAATATTGGTCCAACAGTTTCACCCGTCTGAAATTGTTTTACAAGATCACTTCCTTTCGCCATCGTCCAATTGGCTTTACACAAATAAAGCTCTTCGGGGGTGGCAAGACATTTGATTTTCTATGGACATATAACATTCCGAGGCCACTCAGCCGTCTTTCTGTCATTGTTGATCGACTCCACCACTTGAGGCGTCGCAGTGCAGAAAAGACCGCTCGCAAGCAACGCTTCCGACTGGTGTAGTGAGGAAGATGTCTACGATCTTACTGATGACGGCAGATGTTTGACCACACACCGAAATCAATTCACGTGAAGACGACGGTCTTAGAACTTGGGGATCATCGTACCTCTTTCGCCATTTTGCGATTTCCATAGGAAGCTTGTCTTATTCAGTCGAACTGAGATACTCAGTACTAGTACGCAGTTAGTCTGTGTCACCTTGTTTCTGTATGTTGGACGCAGTGGTCACTCGTAAATTGTTCGGCAAACTCGTCAAGGACGTTATCAATAAATTGGTAAAATGTGTTGGTGCGATAGTAGTCAGCTAAGTGTGATTGTTCTGGGTTTACGAATCTCAATACCTGTAGAATTGGCCACCAGCCCAACACGGCGCCATATTTCATCCCGCCCTGATGAGATGGTCCTGCAGCTCCGAATGCATTTAATCGCCAACGAAATCTCCTCGTATTCTTCGCCAAGATTGCACTGCTTGGCTTGGAGGTTCTTGGTCACGGACCCATGAAAACTTAGCACCTTCTAAGGACACGAAGAATTGTGAATCTTCTAGAAGACGGCTGCATCAGTTCGTGCGTCACCAGTACTGGTCTTGATCTGGTCTAACAGAAAAATTGCCCTTTTAAGAAAAGGTGTCCTTTTTCATAGGACAAAGAGCACTTAAAATACTGGGTATCAATCAAAGGCAGTACTGTTGTGCTTGAATGAACTACTCGCACCCTTCATTATGTTCCTTATCCACGCCTCAAGCTTGGGCGCGATCGTTTTCAGGCACGGATCCGGGATTTCGGGAGATATAATGCTGGCCAGTTTCTGAAAATAAAATACTTTGACCAATGAATGAGCGTGGAATCACAAAACAGCAATGACATCAATAATATAGGCTAAACAAAAAGGGCACTTTTTAAATTAAAAAGGTCCTTTTTGTATTTTTTCCCGTCCAATAACTTCTAAGAATAACAATAAGCATCTGCGTCGGGCTAAATTAAGAATAGATTGTGCCCCACATTGATTGTGACAACACAATCATGTTTACAAATAACTTCCTTCCGTTGTAGAATATGTTGCAAATGTCTGTAAGGTGTCTCTGTAGCTTAGCGCCAGGCGTCCGAAGACCCCACGTTGAGGTCCCCAGAGGAGCAGAACTACCTCACCCCAACCTCAAGAACGCCCGTCTTTGGTATTTTCGCCATAGTCGAAGCGACGATCGACTTTGGTGGCCGCTGCACGATCTGCGCCACACCAGCAAACAGCGCGCGTTCCAAATTGGATACTTCCACGTGGATGCAGACCTTTAGCTAGGAAAAGGTGATATGGTAGGTCAGTTCAACGTGTGTAATTATGAAATCTGTGTTGCACGACTATTTTGCACAGCAAGTAGTGTACGGTGTGTCCTGCGGTCACCACAACCGGTACATTTATTATGGCATCTTGTTCTATGCATATAAACCCTGTCTGATTGTTTGGAAAATCAAGCAACAAATGAAACTTTGCACATTTTACATATCTCATGTTATTATGACACATCGCAAAGTATAGCGACAGTTGAACAAAATACAAGTAAAGCCATGCGAAACCCATTACACAACAACATACATTAATATATATGTATACCCTACTAAATAAATAAGAACAGAGTTCCATTTGTTCAGTCACTTTACTAAAGAGAAAGCGTGAAATGACAATAACTAAACAAGTATTGAACAGGTTGAAATGCGAGTGTGTAGTGGTTCCGTTTCTAGTAGCGCATGCGCACTGGTATAAGGGACCGGTTATTATGCGGGAGCAAGGGACCGGTTATAATGTTCTCTATCTCCCTCCGAGTCTTTATGCTACTGGATAAAGGCTGATAAATGTTTATTGACTATCCCATGGAGTAGTCCTTGTGCCAGGTAGGCACGCTGGTCGCTCTGGTGGATCGTCGTTGACCAATTGCTGGTGCTGGTGGTTCCACGTCAGGCTCCGATGGGGGTGGAGATCTCGGGGTCTCTGGGGCTGGTGGTGGCGTCTGGAGGATCGCGCGCCTCGGTGTGTCTCGTCCTGGGGTTGCAGGCGTGACTGCAGCGGGCGGTGTCTTGCGCTGAGGTGTTCTCGCTGACGTCAGTGTCGGTGGCGGTGTGTGCCCCGTCTGCGTCGCAGGTGTCGCAGGGACGTTATCGAGGTCAGATAGTTGCGGTGTCACGACGGGTGTTGGTACGGTGACGCGGGTTGCTAGGTCGTCATAGATCGATCGGGTTGGCGGCCGGTCGTAGTGAACTGGGCTGAACTTGCGCAGGAATTTCCTGTTCCGAAGTGTGACTCTGCCCGATCCGTCAATCTTGATCGCGTATTGGTCGTGCTGACGTACCTCAACGATACTGCCCGTCTTGTCCCATTTGTTGGGGTGAGGTCCTGTCTGATTCTGTACGCGGACTAAGTCCCCTACCGCGAGTGGTGGAAGGCGTTTAGTGTGCTCCGCCCAGGTTTCAGCTGTGCGGATGTGGCGTTTACGGAGGGCTTCCTCCCTTGCTTTGAGTGTCTCACGCCAAGTCTCATGTGGTCTGTATTTCCCGGGGATAATCGGGATGAAATCGCGTGTCGGGCGGCCGAAGAGACACATTGCCGGGGAGATCTTTGTGTCAGGGTCGGGTGTGTTGCGATATTGTAGTATCGCTATCTGCACAGCGTCAGTGTCCAGTTCTCCCTTCGGACCGGTGTTGTCGGTGATGAGTCGTTTCATCGTCTTCACCCCAATCTCTGCACGACAGTTGCTGTGGGGGAAGGCCACCGATGATAGGCGGTGGTGTACGCCCCATCTGTGCAGGTAAGACCTGGTCTCGGTAGAGGTGAACTCCGGACCCCCGTCCGATGCGAGCTCTTCTGGCGTCCCGTAAGTCACGAAGGCGCGACGTAAGTGGTTGATGAGGCCGGTGGCGCCACCTGTCGAATGCGATATGATTGGCCAGTTTGAGTATCTGTCCACCGTCACGAGGTAGTGTACGCCCCTGTGTACGAAGAAGTCCGAGCACACTGCCTGGAAGGGGTAAACGACCGGGATCGGTGGGATGGGCGGCGCTCCAGGTTGTGAGGGTGCCATCCGGTGGCAGTGTTCGCAATTTTTCCGAGTGGTGCTGATGTCGGCCGATATGCCTGGCCAGAACACAGAGGATTCTGCACGGGCGGTCATCATCGGTACGCCCTGGTGGGCAGCGTTTAGGGTGCACAGTACCTCACCGCGGAGTGAGGGCGGTATGATAACCCTGTCCTTGTATAGGATCACTCCGTCTGTCGATGTGATGTTTTCGCGGTACTGGTGATAGTCGCGAATCGTCTCTGGCATCTCGATCTTCGAGTCGGGGATGCCGTCGGTTGCCATTTCCTCCAGTGTGCGCATATCGACGTCGCTGCTGGTAGCCTCCCTGACACGGTCCCATGTCACTGATCGCAATGATTCGAGGCCCGCGGCGCACCATGTCAGGTTGTCCTCCTCGACGTCGTCGTCGTCGTCGTCATCCGGTTCGACTCGGCGTAGGAGAGATAGGACGTTGGTGTGCATGCTGGATGGTAGGTGGTTCACTATAGCAGCATTGTCGTCTGGTAGGTTCATGAGTGATGGTAGCGCGGTGCCGACCGGCCTACGTGACATGGCATCTGCCGCCTTGTTCTTCATGCCTGGGACATGTGTGATGCGGAAGCGATAACGCAGGGTCTTCTCCTTGAGGTTCCTGAGACGGGGGTTAGGTATGTCGTCAAGGGCTCTGTCCGCAAGGAGTTCCAGCAGCGGCTTATGGTCTACCGCTACGATCAAGTTCTCGCAACCCAGCACGAAGTAGCGCGCCTTGTCCAAGGCGTCCGCGACTGCGAGGGCCTCGCCCTCTATGGGCGCGTATCTGGATTCTGCTGCGTGTGTAAACCTGCTGCCGACCAGGGTTATTTTCCACCCGTCGTTGCAGCAGAAGGGTCTGATTGGTGAGCATCGGCAGTGCTTTTGAAATAGCCAGAATCCAATGCCCTCCTTCGACCAGTCTGTGGCGATGCATGTAGGCTTGGTCTTGTCAAAGATGCGGACGCCGCGCTCGATTTCTTGAACGATCACGTCCTTCGACTCGCGGAATATGTCCTCTAACTACGGGGACCACGTGAAGCGTTCTCCATTTTTCAGGAGCTTCCGGAACGGATGCATTCGTTCGGCCATGCTGAACGCGTAGGCCACTTGATTGACCAGCTCGAACCACGATCTGACGTCGGTGATGTTACGCGGTTGTGGGAAATCGCGGATCGCCTCCAGGTAGCGGCTGCATGGTCGCACGTCAGTCATGGTGATCGTGAAGCCTGCAAAGTCCGCTGTGGGTGCGCTGAAGACGAACTTCTCCGGGTTGAGGATGATTCCATTCCGGCCACATATATCCAGCCATTGGACCGCCTGGAAGTAGCTCTCCTCGATCGTATCTGACCATAGTGTCGTGTCGTCCACGCACTTGGTCTTGTCACCAATGTCCGCGACGATCTCGTCGTATCGTCGTGTATAACCATCTCCTGACGCTATATACCCTTGTGGAGCCGATAGGTACCGGTAGGGTCCCCATGGAGTGATGAAGGTCGTCTTGTGGCGGTCGTCCTCGTGTAGAGGGACACTGTGGTAGCCGTTCCATGCGTCGAATACGGTCTTGCGTTTCCCGTTAGGTATGCGTCTCGCCTGGTGGAACGGTGATTGGGTGTGGTGGGTTTCGCGGAACGCATGTTTGTTCAAGGCCTGGAAGTCGATGGTGCGTCGCGGCTTGCCGTTCTTTTTCGCGCAGATTACCATGCGGTGACACCATGTCACCGGCGTACCGATGAGTACTTCCTCTAACACGCCGAGACGAACGTCCTGGTCAAGGCCTGCTTTTACTTCGTCTTGCCAGTGTATGGCCACGGGGATGGGAGTGTGATGGGCAACCGGCGTCGCATCCACATCGAGTATAAGACGTAGCGGCGGGCCAGTCATTCTCGGTAAGGGCTGGTGCGGGCACGTATTGAAAGTGCTCTGAGCGTATATTCTGAGTAAGTGTTTCTGTAAGGTTTCTCTGTTAGCCTCGGTCGCCGGCATGGGGAGTGTGGTCGGCTTGGTCGGCGGCTCTGCACGTCGCGGGCAGTCACACAATTCAGAGGTCGCCAGGTTGACCTCCCCGAGTGTTGGGAACTTGTCCGAGATCATGCCCAGGTTCACGCAAGCTGCGCGGGAGAGGAATATGCGGTCCGAGGTGTCTGTCACGTACGCGATTTGGCGCGTCTCCAATCTCCGAGTGCCACTGTTACCGGCGAATCTGACCATCACAGCTCCGAGAATACGAATTCCCTTGTTGTTCGCAGCCTTCATAGTCATGGATACGGGTATGAAGTCCTTGGTACTCAGGCACATTTGTTGGGTGACTCCAATGCCGATCAGGCAGCTCTGACAGCCCGTGTCGGCCATGACAGGCAGGGATACTGCGCGGGTGCGTTTCAGGAGGTCAAAACCCAGCGCTTTGTAATCTTCGCGCTCGTTGGTAAGAGTGAGGTTGATGTACGGCTGCGGGTTGGACGCGCGTTTCGTCCATTTATCGCACATATCATCGTACAGATGGTAAGCGAGGGGGAGTGTGCGTAACCCGTCGCCCGCGCTGTCCATGGTGACCGTGCATAGCTCGACGAAGGCTGCCGTTTGCTCGTCATACAGCTCGTCTGTCTCCTCAGATGGGGGCTTAGTCGGTCGTCCGCTCAGGCACGCTTTGTCGAGGTGATTCTGGCGGCCACACTTCTGGCACTTTTTACCACACGCGGGGCACTCGGTGCGTCTGGTGTGCCACAGGGGCGTCTTGCCGTGACCCACCTCGCCGCAGTAGATGCACACCCCTTTTGGCTTGGCTTTCGGTTTCTCCGGCCTGGCTCCTCCCCTGTTGCGGACGTTCTGCTGTTTCCCCCGCCGATACGAGCTGCTGATCGCATCCGTGTTCTGAGGGTCGAGTAGACGCGATGCCGAGCGTTTTCCAGACTCCTTGGCCTCGATATACTCAATCATGTCCTTTAATGGCATGTCCTGGTTCTTTTCACCGAGCAGATCAAGTTGTACCTCTTGGTCTGCGATGCCGCGGGCAATCGCATTGCGTATAATCTCTTCTGTGAAGTCGTTGACTTGATCGCACTCCGTCTTAGTGCACTTCATCTCGTACTTGCATGTGTCCGCCTGCCCCTTGATACGGGCGTAGAACGACCGGATGGGCTCCTCGTGTCCCTGCCGCATGTTAGACAGGGCTACCCGAGCTACCATAGTGTTCTCCGCTCGGACGGCGAGTGCCTTCATGGCGGTGAGGACGTCTTTTTCGTCACTGCTCATTAGGCTCTTGCCCGCTGCGCGAGTGAGGTCTTTTCTCAACTCCTCCTCGCAGCATTCCAGTAGTTGTGCGACTATGTCGGGTCCAACAAGTTTAGTACCCGTCTTGTACTCACCCCAGCGGGTTATGAAGTATGACCAGGCCTCGCCCGTCCCGACCAGTGCTACGGAAGGACGCTTGAGTTTCTCCATCTTCGCATTCGCGCCCAGCGCCCGGGGGACTGCGACGTGCACAGTGGCGTGTACACTCAGCATAGCAGCCACCACTGCCGCCTCTGCGTGCGTAGCCGTATAGTCACAATCCTCGATCGGACACTCAACGTTCACAGGCGCCATCAAGTTGTTTAGTTATAAATAAGAACAGAGTTCCATTTGTTCAGTCACTTTACTAAAGAGAAAGCGTGAAATGACAATAACTAAACAAGTATTGAACAGGTTGAAATGCGAGTGTGTAGTGGTTCCGTTTCTAGTAGCGCATGCGCACTGGTATAAGGGACCGGTTATTATGCGGGAGCAAGGGACCGGTTATAATGTTCTCTACTAAAAATATTGCAAGAGTTTCCTTCCCGCCTAAACATCACCTGGTCACACTGACAGTGTCGTTCTTTCTTGCATTGACAGATGAAAGCCTATTGTCCTACATCTGGCTGACTTCCGAAGGCGAGCGACATTTGTGCGGGAATTTGTTGCGGCTGTCCTGGTGATCTGGTGCCTCCAGTCATCCCAATACCGCACGTTGAGGTCCCTGGAGGAGTCAGAACTACCTCACTTCAAACTCAGGAACGCGCGTTTGCTGGTACTTTCGCCAACGTCGAAGCGACGATCGACGTATGGTGGCCACTGCACAGTCTGCGCCACACCAGCAAACAGAACGCGTTCCGAATGGGATAACAAGTGGAGACATAAACAGTTAGTCGTGCAATGTTGAAGTCATCGATCTGCAGTCTGACGGCGGTGAGCGTTATTCCGTCGATCCGCAGAGGAAGCAGAGGAGACGCAGATAAGGATGTGGTTCAAATCGGGCGATCTGCAGCCCGCCTGTCCGTCATTACGTGCCCAGGAACTAACAACGGGCCATCGTCGACCCGGAATCACTGTCGACTGTCCATGCACGGGGCAGTGAGTTCAGATGGGATCAGACTTAACACACACCAACATATGGCTCCTCAACGACCATCAGCGGACGATGCCATCACCTTCGCTGCTTGAGGTATCTATGGTACCGGCTCGTGGTAGGTTTAGCCAAGCCGGACAGGTCTGACTAGGAATCAGGGGTGAGAGGCCAAGCAGCTCCTGCCGCACGGTGAATCGTACAGTGTTGTGATAGCGTAGCTTGTAGTGCCGGCCTAGGGCTGCACTATCGTAAACTGATGATCCATCTCACTTTCACCTGCAGCATTTGGAATTTTGTCCTCGGGGTGTTGGACATAAGGAGGACGTTGTTTGTTCTGTTGTATTATTATTATTATTTATTATCCTGTTGTATATTTGTCGGACGCAGTGACTTAAGCATCATATTCTCAATCGAGAGAACTCGGGTTCGAATCATGTGCTGCCGTTTCGAACCTTGGGTAAGTTCGTTCATTCCATGATGCTTCAGTTCACCCTGCTGTTTGAATGACTACCTGGCTATAGACAATGGTGGCTTCTTCTTCGCGCATTAATTGCCGTGTGGCTGACTGTTTCCCAGAGAAGTCGAGACGGTGTTCGATTGGATAGCAGGTCTGCCAGGGAGTAGAATGTAAAATGCTTTGAGTAATCCTAACACTTACGGATCCAACACAACCCGCGCACCATCTATTCGAAAAACTCCATTCGGGCAGGCGATTCAGGAATATCCGTGCGAAGACAAATCGCTTCTGAGACAGATTCTTTCCCCGTGCCGTGACTGCCTTATTGGGTATTACATATATACTTTAGTGATAGATAGGGACAATAGAATGTTAATTTTGTCGGATGTATTTTGTTAACTTCTGTTATGTGTTAGTTTAAGCTTAACCTATCAAATTTAATATATAAAAAATTTTTTTTTTGACAATTTAGACATACTATTTTTATTATATTTATTATTTATCTTTTATTGTATGTTCGTGGTATGTTTGATGTGACCGTATATTTTATTACCAAGTCACATTCCTAATTGACATGTATTTTATGTCAACATTGGCAATAACGTATCTGTATTTACCTGTATCTAAGGACTGGATACTGCGCTGCATAACTATAAGAACTTACATTTTTAATGACATCATTCTCTAGAACACCGTCCACACCTCGTCGTCCCTGCGGTTGGTCTTTTATATTTCAACACCGTTTGCGATCTAGTGCAAACAAGATGGCAAATGACAAAGAAGCCTTTGGCTTATTGTAAGTCGAACGCTTTTGTATTTATGTATAACCTGCTAGGAGCGTGAATACATATTAAAAACATTGAAATATCTCAGAAAGAGATACGCTCCTAGCGTGAATACATATTAAAAACATTGAAATATCTCAGAAACGCTGGTTTCATAGAATTATTACAAAATATTGATAACAACTATTGGTTTCAACTAAGAAACATAATTATAAGGGCTAGAAGACATTCAATCTACAGTGTGCCTTCACTAATGTTGCTTCATGTCTTATAGTCCTTATAGTTAAACGTTTCTTAGTTGAACCAAATGGTTTTATCAATATTTTGTAATAATCTTACGACATAATATGGTGGTGGTGGTGGTGGTGGTGGTGGTGATGGTGGTGGTGCTGGTGGTGATGGTGCCTGTGGCGGTGTTGGTAGTGGTGGTGGCGGTAGCGATGGCGGTGGCGGTGGCGGCGGCGGTAGTGGTAGTGGTGGTAGTGGTGGTAGTAGTAGTTGTACACCCTATTATACGTATATAACCTTTGACGTGGCACTTTGGCGAAAAAAACAAAAACTGCAAGTTTACAACGGTATGACGTGAAAATACATTAAAATGTTAACTTATAAATATATAATGCGTATGATACTACCTATTTACGTCACTCAAATGTTATTAGGCAGATACCAGTCACACGTGACTGTTATATGGCTGCTAACACTCTCGTGACGTCAGCAACCCGTGTTATTAGATCCACAAATAATCTCGCGAAATGTGCTAAATCTGTCCAGAATATAATGTTGGCAAGCAGATTTAAGAGGGCATTATATTACTGGTTGGTATAAAAACTATCCCGATCCTGCTGTGACGTTGCTCCTTAGTGACGCCGCGTCCACGTGACTCGTTGTCGTCACACGGGAGAGAACTACGCTCTGATTGTCACGCTAACGGCGTTGACACTTTAATGGCCCAGTCATTCACAGCACTAAACGCGAAAACGTCGCCGCTTTAAATCGATGCCAACACGCGGCGTTCGCAAACGGTCCAACGGCGATCGCCTGATCTGTGACGTCGCGAGGAAACGCTTGCCGTCGCGAAACGCATGGCAATTTCCGACAGAAAGTACAAATTTGACCCCGATTAACCGACGCCTCGGGGACGAAGACGCGACTCGTTAGAACGGAAATCGCCACAGTGAGAAGTGGTCAGTCAACCGTGAAACGAGCTCAGACCACTGACGCCGCGCTTGTCGTGAGGCAAGTCTAAACAATAGATCCGTGGAAAGTTGCCAGACAGTTTCCAGACTGTAATTACTACAATGCCTTTAATCAGCATAATTTCCCATGATCGGTTTTCTTGTTAAAAAGTAGTTTTGGAAATTAGATTTTATCGTCTGGGTTTGTGTAATAAACTGATATTGTTAATCATCGTATTACGTGTTGGTTACTGTGTAATTCTAAAGATCAGTCACGTAAATAAATGTCTTTTATTTACGCAGTAGGTCGCAACACCACAGAACGGTGTCATACGAACATGGTTTACCCATTTGTAATGTAAATCACTTCACCCATTGACCGGGAGATTCAACGTCCATACAGTCATGAAGCGTTCCATTTCAAATACTTGTAGGATCCTTGTGTTGATGTCTTTCGGTGAAGTGCCATCTTTGCTTAAGGTGAATCCTAAATATTTGAATTCGCCTACTTCCTCGACGTTTTGGCTGTTCTTCGCAATGTTAATGAGGGCGTTCTGTTTGGTATTGTTGGCAAGCAATTTGCTTGTATCCTAGTTTACTTCCACGATGTTGCATCCCATATTCACTTCTAAGTTTGCAAGGTACCGAAGTCCCCGTGTTCACTCTCGCTGCCTTCCGCGAGGTCGGTATCGTCAGCAAAACGGAGACTGCATAATATATGGGTTTGTCATCAACATATAATGGTGCTATTGAAGTCTTGTTCACGAGGAATGAGTTGAATTGACCAACAGAAAAGGTACCCACATTGGTTGTTCAGAAGCATTGGTTCTTTGTAATTCGTTGAAGTTGTTCACGTCTTGCCATAAGCCACCATTCCAGATTCTGCTGGTCTGAAATCCAGCTAGTACTTCAGCAAGTATTCCTTCTGCTTTTATTGTGAGCTGTTCAATATTACTCGTAGCATGATCTCGCTTGGATTGTAGATGTATGATACTATTTTGTTTCAGAGACCACCAATGTAACTTGAATCCAATGACGTCCAGGTTTCTTGTCATATTTCAAATGTTGTTAAATAACGTGGAGTTTCCTATATTGACATTGCCGTCATCATCATGTGGAATCCAACGGCAGGTACCCGGATGTTTACAAACCATAAATGTGTTGTCAAGAACGATACAGTTGGCTAATTTATTTTATATGAAAGTAGCTTGTTGTTGCGTTTTTTTGCAGATAATAAGCTATTGTTTTACAAAGGAATGAATTATTCAGCTTTTGAGCCCTGCGGTATGCATTGTAACCAAATTATGTTAGCATAACTAAGCCGGTGTGTGCATATTCGAATCCGTTTTTGTTATTATTGAGAATTCTGCATATGATTATCCGTGCTTAAACTTATTGATGATAATAAATAGTTTTGCTTTACGGTATAAAGTAATATTTAATAATTCACGTAACCATCAACATACGGAGAAAGCTTACTGCTACCCTTCCACGTACAAATGCATGTAAACACCTAATGTCAAGCTTGTCAAAAATACCTTCAACCTAACGCTTTTGCACATCAGACCAACCATAAAGGGGGATGTGTACGTGGAGAGGTAGCAGGAAGCTCTCTAATCGTCGTACGCCTGTGTTGCCACGACTACGAAGAAAGAGGTGTCGCCAGATTGATTCTGATCTAAATCATCCGTGTCCATGACTGCGTCACGCTCCAGTGAACGCCATCGCAACGTCCTAAGCGATCGTCATCACCAGACAAAACGGTTCTTTTGTTGATGCGAATATGTAGACTATTAAACGCTCTATTAATAACATAACTGGCTCAATAACACCACAATATCACCAATGAATTATACAACGCGCGAATAACAAGTTCAGCCACGCGTGAAAGCAGACAGGCAAAACTGGAAAACACCGTGGATCTGGCGCTGACAGCGTGTTACGGCTAACAAATCACATACACAGTAGTAAGTAGTATCTTTATGTAGTATTCATTTTGTATTTATTAATAATATAATACACGATGTGCCGTGATTCCGTCTTTAACGGCTAATGTCATTGGATGGGTTGCTAATTTATTCTTTTTCCTGGTTGGTGCGTTGATTCCAAGTGGTCGTTTTGATGTACAATTGTTCACTTATTTTCTTCGTCTGTTTTTCCTCTACCTCCTTCTATTCTTCCAATACTGTTCACGACATACGGTTCGTGCATTAGGTACACATATTGTACATAATATAAATATTGTCCAGTTGGAAATATCGGTATACATGTGTGTGTGACATTTCGCTGGTTTTAGTCAACGATTGTTAGAATATGCAGTATTTGCATAGGTTAGCAAAACAGTATGTATAATTGGTGTATATGTGAATGGAAATAATACTACAGTCCCGTTAAGGTAGCTGCATCAGTTGATTTCTTTATTTTTTTCTTCCTAGAACATCAGTAGGTGTCAGTATGAACATGTCTACTATTAAAAAAACAAGGCACTATCACCATATGTCACCTATCAGTCCTTTAAAAACTAGTATTTTAGTGTGTCTGTGGAAAGTCCCTTTTTAGATTCTTGAAAACTTTCCACAGTGACGATCACGTGTGCGTCAACCCAGTTCAAACATAAATTCATTCACCATGAATGCAGATCATATAGTCTGGTTATTCTCATGCCACTATGCTGTTGTATTATAATTACCTAAATGCATCACGCTGTCAAATCACCAAATACTGGCGGTAGTTTTGTTTATTCTCCGATAATGCCCGACATCAGCCGCTATTTGCAATGACACGTGACTGACCCCAGCAGGTGTCAATCAATCTTGTCTACCACAACAAGTTCAACACATGGTCCTTCGTAACACAATATCATGAGGCAACTTGGCGGGACAACCTTGGGGGGAAATCTCAGTAATGGAAGTGTCTGTAAAATTGTGTTGAAATAAGCCACATGCCAGTAAAAAAGTCACAGTTCTAAGCAAAAAACAAGCATCTGGTGACACCCTTATAATTGTAACAACCATGAAGTATTACTTAATGTAACTTTTTATATATAAAAAAACTACAATACTTACAAAGCCATAACTTGGCATATGAACTCGACTTGTGTTTACCAAAAATTGCATGGGATGGTTTTGTTTGGTGAAGGGGTCGTGCCAAAAATGCAGTACGGATTTTTGCTGTCTTTCAACATTGTAGCAAAATGTTTATGAAGCTGTATAAAACTTAATATGCATTTGTTAAAAAAAAAACCGTATGAATGTCAATAACATGTTTGTACTTACAACCATACACATTTTTCTTTTGGGGAGTTTCTCAAAATGAAATAAAATGCCGTTTTAAGGTGATTGACGTTAATTGTCTTTAAACACATTTAAATATCTCTAAACAACATAAAAATCAATTCTGTTTAGTCTGGAGTATTGTTTTGTATCTGAGGCAAACTCTGTGAAAAAATAGGTAGCTTATCTTCAAAACTTATATTAGAAATGATTAATTAAAAAGAAGCATATAATAGCCGATGCAGCCACCTTAACAAGACATTTTAAACCCGGGATACGCGTCTACACGGTGACGGTGGCAATGAACATATCCAAACATAGACCTGCATAAAAACCAAACATATAAAAACAAATATATATATATATAAGTTATTGAGCGTCGTAAACTAAACTAGTATTCCGAGTTTTGTGACTGGCGAACTGGAAAGAATAGAAACTCGTGAAGTCAGGCTTTCTGTCCACTCAGCTTACATTCTGTGTCTTCAACGTCTAGTAAACTATTAGCATACCATTCTAGATTGTACTTGCTAATGGTCAGTTTTTTTTTAAATATAGGCTCAAAATTGCCTTTTGTTTTCTTTGAAGGTATATTATTATAGTGATAAGCGTTGCCTCTGAAGCCTGCTGATGAGTATGTCTACAATTATAGGTTCGTTGTAACGTCAATCGGTTTGTTATTGAAGCCGCACTGATGCAGTAAAGCATCATGCATCATTGGCTTTTTCCATGATACGATGACCAGATTTCAATCCTGGAGTGATACGTTTGGAGCCTTGTTAAGTGTTAAATTAATAATAGCATACGTAAAAAAGACGGTACCAGACACCGACAAGACGGTAGGCGGGCTATGCCTGCGGTGCCGTGTTGCTAACTACACAACTTAGTATGAAGTATAAGTATTACTCGATGCAAATCTATCAGCGTATGGTAATTGATTACATTTGATGAAGTGCGGAAGTTACCTGATCTATATGCAAATAATTATAGCGAAGTTAACTTAGTCATTTAGCTAGATCACCACATTACTATGCAATCAGACGACAGTTTAAAATATTAAAATCAGCGAATAAAGTGCTTAATACTGAGATCAACACCGTTTAGCATACACTAATAGCGTTAGCTGAAAGGTTAAGAGCACGGCTTTTAAGCTGCTGTTCTATTGCCTCACACAGGCACTCTATATGATAAACATCTATAGAAACTCACACATTACACGATGTAATGCAATCACAGAGCCTACCTCATTTATCCGATATATTACGCGACATTATTATGTATTATAAAAGGTTCACCACATCTGTCATATTCGGTTAATGTACGTCTATAGGGATATATACGTTCTGAAAAAAGTATGTTTACATGTGCTTTCCGAAAATACGGCGGCACGAACGGTAGATTGCGATTACATGTGTATTTGCAAATAGTTTTTAAAAGACGACTCTGACTACATGCTAATTGTATTGATATATGGCATGAATAATTGAACATAATAATATTAATTAAATTGTCGGTGATATACATCACATATGATGATTTTAGTACAGACACTCAATCAGGCTACAGGACAGCCTAAATAAAGCCCGACTCTTCATTTCAATCCGTAAAAATTACCAACAGTGACATTCGACCACTTCTCGTTATTACCAAAGAATAGCAAAGTTTCACTATGTGGAATTTTTGTGTGGACATTTTCATAACAATGTAGACGTTTAATACATACCTAACACACCATCAAGATTACGATTGGCAATTTATTTGACGAGGACCCATTTTTGGGCATGGCTTTACTCGGACTAATAGCGGCTTGTGCGCGGTAGAGCGTAGTGGTGTTTCGGTACAGTTCGTCTCGGCTCAACTAACCTGTCTCCATTATTGATGGCAGACGCTGTTAGACGACACACCAACCTTTCATTGCCACAAACGGACCGTTTAGCTGCTCGTTCGCCGCAAAATACACTTGTTCGGCACCACACCTGCTTCCGGTTCCGGTTCTGGTAGATGCGCCCGCCGGAAGTTCCGCCATATTTCTAAATAGTTCCAATAATTTAACGAGATATTTGCATTGATGAGATATTCTTGGTTTTACATTGATCTAGTACTGAACAGCGCTCGCCGGTGACTGCATACGGTTATTTCTGCTGCCACTATTTTGGAAGCGTAAGGATAACGTTATTGTAATGTCTCTCCGTCGATATCCAATATATTTTGTTAGACTCTGGTGTATGAAGCGATAAAGCACATAATAAATGTAATATAGAATGTGGCGCAGTGGATAGAGCAACGGACCCTCAAACGAGAGAACCCGGGTTCGAATCATGTGTTGCCTTGGGCAAGTTCGTTCACTCTACGTTGCTCCAGCTCACTCAGCTACATGAATGGGTACCTAGCTATAGACTGCGGTGGATATTTGTGTAGAAACGTACATGTGTATTTTGAGCAACTTTCGTAGGATCCGTCCTCCGAACGACTGGATGATGAGACAAACACAATGTATGTACTTTATTCATCATTGAGTATACAAATATCAACCTTATCAAAACATGCAACTGATGTAATCGTCCCTAGTAAAATAAGATTTCATATAGTTCGGTCGTGAATTGACCTATCCATTACGTGACCTGTTCGATGCCTCACGTATGTGTTCATGCATTCCGTCGTATATTTTGTTGACATTCTGACTACAAACGTTTGTCTTTATAACAAAAACTGGTAAGGCAAACGTTTTTAAAAGTGACAACTACATGCTGCAGTAGTGATGTAATTCACGTAAATGACGTTATTAACAATGTTGGCAATGGTAAAGCTTGACGGAGGTGACGCGCAAAAATCTGCGACTAGTGATTCCAAAGACCATGTATCAATACAAGACGGTCCAGCGCGTTCTATTCAATTGTTCCAAAAAGTACGTAAATGGAACGGTTAGTCCGCCATTATGGAGGTACGCCAAGCCAGAACATATGCACTGACGCATGTGCCAGCTTCCCAAATGGCGGACAAAACTCTCATTGTAGACTGCCATGATCTCGCTCAGTGACGCCTTCTGTCTAAATATAGGCTCCTTGGTGGATACTTCAACTGTTGCATTCAGAACGTTGCGTACGTCACAACCGACATTTTGCGCGTGGCCTCCGTCAAGCTTTGCCATTACCAACAATATCGATAACGGTTATGTATATGAATTACAATACTATTGCTGCATGGCATCTCATAAATAAAACACTTCCGCATATAGGTGTCACTTTAAAAAAACTTTGCCATATGTTTTTGTTATAAAGAAACACTTTTGTGACAATAATTTCAACAAAATATACGACAGAACGTCCGAACCTACCACGTGTTTACTGAAGGCTTGACGGAGATTTTCTAGGCAAAAGGTCACGTGATGAATAGGTATATTGTATCCAGTACGTCGCGATTGGCATACGTCACAATCGATTTTTTGCGCGAGATCTCCGTCAACCTTTGCCACGTCAACAATGTTGATAACGGTTATATATATACGTTAATTTATTAGTTATAGTCTTCCTTCTCCTGTCCGTCAATATTTAACACACATACACCGTTAAACATATGGTGAATTATTTTTGTTCGAATAACAAATGTTGCCTTGGTGTATAACATACAGCGCGTTGAGCAAGGAGAGACTACTACTTTTTTTTGGTAACGTAGCTGTCAAAATTCTTGAGGGATACGATGTGAAAGGAGAAACCTACAGAGTGATGACGAGAATACATAATTCTGAAATGTGTTTTTGTTTGTTTGTTTGTTTGTTTGTTTTGTTTCCATCGAGTATATCTAACCAATGTGCAGCTAGTTGACGGCTTCGTAGATTAATAATTAAACTGCCAAAATACACTGAACATTTTATTGTGAACTGTAGACTGTTAGGTAAAATTGACAATTGTGTATTTTTAAAAATAACGAAAGGTGAAATATCGCGATAGTAAGTTTTGTGTGGATGGTAGATCCATGTGTCGTAACGAAAAATATTATCGGTATTAGTATTGTTGTTGTTGTTATTATCAATATTAATATATTTAGTGTTGCAATGTCTAGTCAAACAGCCATTCAGTTAGTCAATACAAACACACCGATGTCTGTAAGGCTCGGAGAAAGGGAATTAACTGAAAGAAGAAGGAGAAAAAAATGAAGACGAAGCTGAAGGAAGAAAAGAACGAAGAATATGATTGTATATCTAGAATAAGAATAGATCCGTGTACACCCCTGTATGAGAAAGAGCACTCTGGTAAGCAGTGGTGCAAATATTTAGTTCTCATTTGTAAATTGTATAAGAGTGTATATAAATATAGTGCAATTGTTTATGAGTTTTAACTAAACTACTCTATGTCTTCATGTTTAGTCCATATGGCATTAAAATAAAATTGTTTCTATGCACATTTACCATCAATTAAATATTTAATAATAAGTGTCTCTATACAACCTATCACCAATAAATGTTGTTTTATAATAAGTGAGACAAATCACAACAAACAATCTCAATACACAGATCGCTGCGAGACATAACCCCTGGGCGCAAATGTAGCGAGAGCCCATTGTACTTGTGAGGGCCACGAAAAGACAACATGTTCCTTATAGCGAGAGCCCATTGTACTTGTGAGGGCCACGAAAAGACAACGTGTTCCTTATAGCGAGAGCCCATTGTACTTGTGAGGGCCACGAAAAGACAACGTGTTCCTTATAGCGAGAGCCCATTGTACTTGTGGGGTGCCGCGAAAAGACAACGTGTTTCTTATAGCGAGAGCCCATTGATTTATTAATTGATTGATTTGGTTTGTTT
Source organism: Escarpia spicata (assembly GCA_963995525.1). Lineage (NCBI taxonomy): Eukaryota > Metazoa > Annelida > Polychaeta > Sabellida > Siboglinidae > Escarpia > Escarpia spicata. The sequence continues at coordinate 41,399,092 of OZ023217.1, forward strand.
GATTGTTTATTTGTTTGTTTGATTGATTGATTGATTAATTGATTTACTGCTCGATTGATTGATTGATTGATTGATTGATTGATTGGTTGGTTGGTTGGTTGGTTGGTTGGTTGGTTGTTTGATGATTGACATATTCAATATAAAAATATAAGCATGTATATACATAACATATGAATACAGAGTACATTATATATAATGATGACACAAGAAAGTGCAAGCACTTGTTTCTGTTGTGGTTCTTGGACAGACACATATAAATATATGACAAAAAATATCAATAATAATGATATTGAAAAGGTAGGAGATTACCTCCTGGTTATTAAGTTATTTGAAAACCGTATCATACTAGATATACACAATACCAGTTCTGAAATTAAACACTTTTACAAAAGATGCAACATACAAAAAATAAAAACCTTAAAAAGTAAACGGGTCCCACAAAGTACTTCCGACGGCTCCGCAAAGATAACGTGTTCTTTGTAGCGAGAGCCCATTGTACTTGTGAGGGTCGCGAAAAGACAACGTGTTCCTTATAGCGAGAGCCCATTGTTCTTGTTAGGGCTCCACAAATACATGACTGACGAGCAAAATCACAAGCCAGTGTTCAGCCATTCAATTCTCATTATAACGTCCTTTAATTTTTCCATCAACAGGTGAGCCCGTAATCGCAAACTATAACTCCGACAAACTACACCAGGTGGTCGAGGGTTCGACGACTCTTCTGCATATCCACGAATAATCGTTAACATTTCATCACATTTCCCCGCCAACACTGTTGCGAGCGTCGCCGTTTCGGTTGACGGGCGACAAACCAAAACCGGGCAGCGACGTGGAACCAGCGCGTGCCACGAGTTTATGCGACGGGCGTGAGCAACGAGAGCAACCGAAACATTACGTTTTGGTGACGCAGTGGCGTGGCCGTGTCCAGGTAACTACTCTGCATCCTGTCGCACGTGACATCGATCTATCACAATGTCGTGGGAGTAATCCGTCGGATCTTTTCGACAGTGATTCGTCGCAATCTGTGAATGAATCCCGATGGATGATACGCCGTGTGGAGGTTGGCACTGATCACGGTGATCAGTTTTGATCTTCATCACAGCGAATCATAAGTCGAGCGTCAATATTTACTAGATCGAATTTGAATGAGAACGGCATTGAGATACCGACAACGCAATGGAAGCGAACTACCCAACGCCGTCAGGTACACGGTGAGAGAATATATTTTATTCCATATGCGGATGTCTGCATGTTTTGATTTCAATGTAGCTTATTAGACCTCTAGATACACAGTCATCGGAACTTGGGGTCTGTGCTCTCAGCTAGTTTGGGTGAGGACTGGGGTTATGCTTAGCCCACGGCAAAGGTGTTGGACTTGGAGGTCTTTAGTGAGTCTTGAAGACTGCAGTTGGAAGATTTTGTGAGCATCAATGACGGTGTTGTTGGAGGGGTTTGATAAGCCTCAACCCCCAACGTTCCCAGTGTTTCCACCCCTATATTATCGTTTCGTTGACGATATATGCAGAGTTTCCGTTTTTCCGTAATCAGGCCGCGGGAATGTACATGTCTACCGACAATATTTTGCGCGGGAGATCGGACTCTATGTGCATCCTATGTATGTGACTAAGCCATTGACGACAGTTCATAATTTAATTCCACTGCATTCAATACACAACGAATGCAATCATTGGGGCCACCTACAATACTTAAATCAGGTGTGGTGAAACTTATTGTAACCGCTGTACGTATATTTAGCATTATCTACATGGGGAAGGTTTACATTTTAGAAGTCACCCTAGCTCAACCAGATTGCATACAAGGGATGAGTTAGAACGTTGTGCGTACATGGGTTGTTTATTAACGACTTATGCATACGTATAATTTGTAGGCGATCGCTATGATTTAACAACGTTGTTATGAACTTGCAGAGTTGTTTTTGTTACTATTACCGTCGTGCAAATGTTGTTATGCGTGCGTGCACGATCAACGTTATGACATTAAATGTTAATGTTGCTTAGACATTGATTTACGATTTACTT